>CAUYQU010010688.1:0-21882 GCA_963574635.1 Cheracebus regulus | reverse complement strand
GAACAAACCTTGAGTCATTTGGGTTGGTGTCCTACAGTGATCTTTCCCACATCCCCTGCATTCCTCATAGCTCCTGCCAAGTACCACAGACAGATTTTGAAAGGTATAAAAAGGGGAGGAAGGCAACAAATTACACTGCCAGGTGTGTACCTATGCAACAATATTGTAGTTTCTTCACATGTACCCCAAAACCTAAAACTCACTAAAATATATATATTAAAAATAAATAAATAAATAAAAATAAAATGGGTGACTGCAGTTCTGAAATCTGTTAGTCAGCTCCTGAGCAAGAGGTGGGGCTTGTGTGGTCCATTTACTCCTTCATCCAGAGCTATAACTATCCAATGAATGGGGTGGTCTAGCAGGACTTCAGTATCATAGCACAAACAGGTGTTGGTTGCAGAGAGCAAACTCAAAGAAAGCAAATCATTGACCATGTGAAATCTGCACTAGGATTTCTCTCATAAACACCCTAAATTAAAAATGTGAATTTGATTTGTTTTTGTCACTTCCCAAGCTTTTTGCACAAAACAGATGCTCCACTAAGTGTCTGTCAAATGCTTAGGGAGACAGAAGAGGGTTGCAAATGGGTTCTCCTTCATCCTGGGATCGCTGGGGCTCCAAATCTGGAAGAAAAGCACTGGCACCCCCCCTCAGAACCCGGCTTGTGCAGAGCACTATTGGACATTTTCTCAGGGCCTTGAGGTTTAATACACCTCTTTACCACTTGACTGGGAGCTCTCCGTGGGTAGAATCTGTTTTTTTTTTTTTTTTTAATTTTATTTTATTTTATATTTCTAGTGTCTGCACAGTGCCTCACATGCAGTAGGTACTCGGCAGGGGTGTTTTCAAAGAAGGAAGCAGCAACCGTAACTTGCCCCCCAGTGGATACTGGTAGGTAGTGTGATGCTGTCTTACCTAGGGAGCTGGTTTACCAAATGCTGGTATGGTAGCTACTTGGCAGGGAAACTTCCAGCTCAGTAGTACCTTGTGGGTGTTGTCAGTTTTACATACCAGAGAGCAAATCAGACTTATCCATGAATGAAGAAGAAACATGTCTCAGTTTGATATAAGCTCTGCTATAAACAGAGAGGAGATTTCCTTTTACAGAATGCTGACAGACCAAGAATGTGACGGGAAGCAAATTTGTTTTGAGTGTGGGCAAGATCTTGTGGAGGATGACTATTTCCCAAAGAGAAAGCATGCCACACCCATGCTTGCAATAAATGCTTCTCTTTTCTGTGAAATATCCCCGGGATTTTGATAACTTTGGAACAAGAACAACAACAACAAAAAACTCAGGGCTTTTGGCTAGAAGAGACTATTTGGCAACAGCTAGGTAAAGGAAAATTTGTCAAAGGGGAAAATTCTAGAGAACTTCATGTCAGGGCCCACAATCTTGAAAATCTATTCATTTTTTCCAGAGATAGCATCTCACTATACCATGGCTCCTCTTCAGAACATGCATGGTGCATATCTGCAGAACTGCTGATACTTTGCCCTTTTAGCCATTTTGGAAGGAGAGGCATTTTGGGAAACTCTCTCTAAAATATAGTATACACCAACCTAATTATTTAGGAAGACCATAATGAGTGCAGGGCCATTACACATCATTGTGAGATTATGTAAGAAACAGCAATGCCACATTGAAAAGGCTCCCATTCAAATTGTAGATATTGAAGATATATATGATTATCAGAAAAAGTTTTCCAGCAGATGAAAGTAAGGTATCTTACTTAAATAAAAGTCAATAATTCATAATTTTAGGACAGATGAAGGGAAAGTATCTGGAGAAAAGGATATTTGTTCTTAATTCACACAAATGAATTTTTACACTGATAGTCTGAATTCATCATAATATAAATGAAATGCTGTTTTGTAAAGCAATACAGTGCTGCCTGGAGGCTCTTACCTTAATTATCCCCATAAAACTATAGTTTAGATTTTTATATGAGTTTTGCATCTCTATTCCTTTAAGTAGAGATAGTGTGTGTAATTATTGTCACTATTTCTGCTTATTTTACATATTATCTACAATACCTTTCTCATTTTCTGCTTTTAATCTGTTATGTGCCTGAAAATTATTTCACTAAGGTAATTGGAATTGTATACCAGTTAAGAGTAGATAGGATTTAAATGAAGAGTTGGAGAGCTTTCCTATAAAATAAAACTCAGGAGTTTTAGAATATGGATTTTATAAAATCTGTTGGGATAGAGGTCTATTTGTTTTTTGGTTTTTAGTTCTGTTGTGGATACATGAGGTTGCCAGGCAGCAGAGTTCTTGTCACATATAGGAATTCTCAGAAAAATTTGAAAGGTAAGCTCACCCGAGAAGAGCATTTTTGTCTTTTTTTTTATCCTCCAATGGCAGAAATTCCTTAGCATTTACACATTGCAAGTTCTCAGTGTGAGTTCTCACCCCTAAGTTCCTAACAGGGGATGAGAAAGAGCTTTGTTAGTCCATGTCAGGCATTTTGCTTTAGGAACTGAAATGGGTATTAATTCCTTTCACATCAGAGTTCCCCTCAAGGAGGTAAAAGTATTTTGAAGTGTTAACATCCAAATTTTATTTGAGTTATTCAGGATTAAAATGGAATATCTATGCCTTTAAAAGAAAATGAAACATATTCTTGTTTTATCATGGGTGCTACTAATACTCTGGTTTTCTAATAACATCTGTCATCTAGCATCACAGATTTGAAGGAACCCTTTAATGAAAACTCCATTTTCTTAAAAGTTTTAATTATTATGTAGCACTCTATTAGGAATAATAGAATCAAAGAAGGTTGTAGATGGCCATGAGTACTGAACAAACGAAGAAAGAATAAAAGAGGACTAGGAGTTATCTTCTCAACCCTATCCTGAAACTACTGCCCAAACTTCCTTTTTGACAAATATTAACAGGACCAATGCAATTTAAACTCTGAGACCTCAGACCAGAGCTTTGTGGGCCTAAGCTCTGAGACCTCAGACCAGATCCTTGTGGGCCTAGGATCATAAAGAGAACTTTACAGAGGGCCAAGTGATTTTGATTTCTGGCTTCTACCTTAGATAATTTGAGTTCCATAATTGATGGCTTTTCTCTGTGTTATAAAAATTCTAAAAACAACTATCTGATTTTTAAAATCCATAACATTAAACAAGTGGCTTAAAATGATATATAGAATTAATGAGCTTTGCTTGTGCCATAGAAACAAATTAAGCATGCCATACAAATTGTCCAAAATTTCATTCTCTACAGATACTTCACTTGGTGCTCCATACATTATGTTTTGCCTAAAAATATCATGCATGGGAAATATTTTTTCTGGTTTAGATACATGTCAAAAATAAAAAGCTATATAATAAAGTAAATATTAAAAAATATTGGCAGAAGAAATGGGTTAAATATTATGGTTTGTAATAACAAAACCCCTGGACAATGAAAAGAAAAGGCTGCACAACACAATGCAAGTTTTAATGAAGGAACCAGAAAGCGAATCACCATTTACATATGTCATACTCTTATTTGTATTATTATTATATGAATTCAGTAGGAATAATTGCAATGATTGTGCTTGGTTTCACATTAGATGGATGGTTCTAGTATATTATTTTATAAAACTACATTGCATGACTGGTATTTGAGGTTAAAAGTAGATTTGAGAAGCCAGAAGAAAAAGGGAGCAATCCCCTTTAAAAAGACATGTCAAAGAAATGAAACTACGTGGGGAAGTTAAAAAGTGACATTAAGCACTGATTTGCAAAATCAGTTCTGTAGGAACAAAATTTTTAGAAGATACTGACATCCAGCAGTTAAAAGAAAGCTATTTTCATGTTTGATGAAAAATTATCAGGAGGCTTGCCTAGGGCATGTGGAATTACATTTAAACCAAGAGTAAAGAAAAAACATGGCAGCCAGGACTGAGCTGTTCTGTCTTTTGGGAAGCAAGGAACAGTGATCTGAAGTCTAGAATTTCTTATTTGCCTGGAGAAGACAAAGGTAAAGATGAATATAAAGCAAAGACAAGACAAAAGCAAGATAAAGACTCACTGGAAGGTGGTTTTCTGTTGCTCAGGCCCTAGCAGAGGAAAGGCAAAGAGTGGGTAAGCCAATAGCAGGTGTCTTTCTGAAGCTCCCCAGCAGCCTTGATTAGCAGGGCCAGAACAAGTTCAGGAAAAAAGACGTTGAATTGTAGCCAACAAAAAAGTCCTGGTTTAGTCAGGACTTGTTACAGCTGATGGCTACCAAGTAGAGAGGAAAGACGACTAGACTGAGAACTTGCATGGCAGCCCCAGTGGGATGGGACACAAAGCAAAAGCCACTGTAACTAGCAGCCTCGGTCTCCTTACCTGTAAATGGGGCAAATGGAATCGCTGAGGCCCCTTTTAATGCTAAAATTGTATTATATAGAGAAAATGCCACAATGTAATAGACATCTTATTTCTTTCAACTTTCACTCCCCAAAATAATAATTTACCACTTATCATTTAAAGAAATGGGGCATATGGCACATTTTAGCAATGTGATTATTTAGAAAAGGGTACACTCAACTGTTGAACTTCTATTGTGGATATGTGTGTACATGAATAAGTCACCCAATCTTGTTTAAATCATTAGTGACAGGTGCCAGGTTTGCAAACACTAGGTATTAGGAGAATATAACACTTTTCAGTGACTTCATGGGATATTGCTTAATAAGCAGTACCTGGAAGATGTCTCTGTTTCTGTTTCTCTGTCTCTGTCTCTTTGCCTCTGTTTCTGTCTCTCTCTGTCTTACATACACACACACACACACAAACACACACACACACACACAGACCCAGCCTAGGAAGAATATGCAATACAATGTAATTACAGATTCCAGGGCAAGATGGCCAAATAGGAACAGCTCCCATCTGCAGCTGCCAGCAAGACCAATGCAGAAGGCAGGTGATTTCTGCATTTCCAGCTGAGGTACCTGGTTCATCTCACTGGGACTAGTTAGACAGTGGGTGAAGCCCACAAAGGGTGAGCAGAAGCAGGGTGGGATGTCACCTCACCCGGGAAGTGCAAGGGGTCGAGGAACTCCCTCCCCTAGCCAAGGGAAGCTGTGAGGGATCATGCTGTGAGGGACAGGGCACACCAGCCCAGATACTATGCTTTTCCCATGGTCTTCACAACCCACAGACCAGGAGATTCCCTCGGCTGCCTATACGACCAGGGCTCTGGGTTTCAAGCACAAAACTGGGCTGCTGTTTGGGCAGACACTGAAATAGCTGAAGGAGTTTCTTTTTATACCCCAATGGCAACTGGAATGCCAGCAAGACAGAACTAGTCACTCCCATGGAAAGGGGGCTGAAGCCAGGAAGCCAAGTGGTCTTGGTCAGCAGATCCCACCTCCATGGAGCCCAGCAAGGTAAGATCCACAGGCTTGAAATTCTCTCTACCAGCACAGCACAGCAGTCTGAAGTTGACCTGGGATGCTCGAGCTTGGTAGGGGGAGGGGCACCCACTATTACTAAGGCTTGAGTAGCCAATTTTCCCCTCATATTGTAAACAAAGCCCCTGGGACATTCCGTCTGGGCAGACCCCACTGCAGTGTCACAAAGCTGCTGTAGTCAGACTGCCTCTCTAGATTCCTCCTCTCTGAGCAGGGCATGTCTGAAAGAAAGTCAGCAGCCCCAGTCAGAGGCTTATAGATAAAACTCCCATCTTTCTGAGACAGAGTGCCTGAGGGAAGGGGAGGCTGTGGGTGCAGCTTCAGCAGACTTAAATGTTCCTGCCTGCCACCTCTGAAGAGAGCAGCAGATCTCCCAGCACAGCACTCCAGCTCTGCTAAGGGACAGACTGCCTTCTCAAATAGGTCCCTGACCCCCATGCCACCTGTCAGGGAGACACCTCATACAGGAGAGCTCCAGCTGATATCTGGTGGGTGCCCCTCTGGGATGAAGTTTTCGGAGATAGAAGCAGGCAGGCAGCAATTTTCGCTGTTCTGCAGCCTCTGCTGGTGATACCCAGGCAAACAGTGTCTGGAGTGGACCCCCAGCAAACTCCAGCAGACCTGCAGAAGAGGGGGCTGTTAGAAGAAAAACTAACAAACAGAAAGGAATAGCATCAACATCAACAAAAAGGATGACCACACAAAAACTCCATCTGAAGGTCACCAACAGCAAGAACCAAGGTAGATAAATCCATGTAGATGAGGAAAAAACAGTGCAATAAGGCTGAAAATTCCAAAAACCAGAATATCTCTTCTCTTCCAGCAAGGGAACAAAACTGGACAGAGAATGAGTTTGCTGAATTGACAGAAATCGGCTTCAGAAGGTGGATAATAACAAACTCCTCCAAGCTAAAGGAGCATGTTCTAACCCAATGTAAGCAAGCTAAGAACCTTGAAAAAAGATTAGAGGAATTGCTAACTACAATAAACAGTTTAGAGAAGAACATAAATGACCTGATGGAGCTGAAAAACACAGCACGAGAACTTCATGAAACATACACAAGTATCAATAGCTGAATCAATCAAGTGGAAGAAAGGATATCAGAGATTGAAAATCAACTTAATTAAATAAAGCATGAAGACAAGATTAGAGAAAAAAAGGATGAAAGGTAATGAACAAAGCCTCCAGGATATTTGGGACTATGTGAAAAGACCAAACCTACGTTTGACTGGTGTACCTGAAAGTTACAGGGAGAATGGAACCAAGTTGGAAAACACACTTTAGGATATTATCCAGGAGAACTTCCCCAATCTAGCAAGACAGGCCAACATTCAAATTCATGAAAAAAAGAGAACACCACAAAGATACTCCTCAAGAAGAGCAACACTAAGACACATAATCATCAGATTCACCAAGTTCGAAATGAAGGAAAAAAATGTTAAGGGCAGCCAGAGGGTTACCCACAAAGGGAAACCTAACGGACTAACAGCATACCTCTCTGCAGAAACTCTACAAGCCAGAAGAGGGTGGGGGCCAATATTCAACATTCTTAAAGAAAAGAATTTTCAATCCAGAATTTCATATTCAGCTAAACTAAGCTTCATAAGTAAAGGAGAAATAAAATCGTTAACAGAAAAGCAAATGCTGAGGAATTTTGTTATCAGCAGGCTTGCCTTACAAGAGCTACTGAATGAAGCACTAAATATGGAGAGGAAAAACTGGTACCAGCCACTGCAAAAACAAACCAAAATGTAAAGACCTTTGACACTATGAAGAAACTGCATCAATCAATGGGCAAAAGAAGCAGCTAGTATCATAATGACAGGATCACATCCACACATAACAATGCTAACCTTAAATGTAAATGGGCTAACTGTCCTAATTAAAAGGCACAGACTGGAAAATTGGATAAAAAGTCCAGACCCATTGTATGCTGTATTCAGGAGACCCATCTTGTGTGCAAAGACACACATAGGCTCAAAGTAAAGGGATGGAGGAATATTTACAAAGTAAATGGAAAGCAAAAAAAAAAAAAAAAAAAAGCAAAAAAAATAAAAAGCAGGGGTTTGAATCCTAGTCTTTGATAAATTTTAAACCTACAAAGACAAAAAAAGACAAAGGGCATTACATAATATTTAAGGAATCAATGCAACAAGAAGAGCAAACTATCCTAAATATATATGCACCCAATACAGGAGCACCCAGATTCATAAAGCAAGTTCTTAAAGACCTACAAAGAGACTTAGATTCCCACACAATAATAGTGGGAGACTTTAACACCCCACTGTCAATATTACACAGATCAACAAGACAGAAAATTAACAAGGATATCCAGGACTTGAACTTCAGCTCTGGACCAAGCAGACCTATTAGACATCTACAGAACTCTCCATCCCAAACCAAGAGAATATACATTCTCCCCAGCACCACATAGCACTTATTCTAAAATCGACCACATAATTGAAGGTAAAACACTCCTCAGCAAAGCCAAAAGAATGGAAATCATAACAAATAGTCTCTCAGATCACAGTGCAATCAAATTAGAACTCAGGATTAAGAAACTCACTCAAAATTACACAGCTACATGGAAACTGAACAACCTGCTTCTAAATGACTACTTGGTAAATAATGAAAATAAGGCAGAAATAAATAAGTTATTTGAAACCAATGAGAAGAAAGACATAACCTACCAGAATCTCTGGGAACCAGCTAAAGCAGTGGTTAGAGGGAAAATTATAGCACTAAAATGCCCACAGGAGAAAGTGAGAAAGATCTAAAATGGAAACCCTAAGATCAAAATTAAAAGAACTAGAGAAACAAGAGCAAACAAGTTCAAAAGGTTAGCAGAAGACAAGAAATAACTAAGATCAGAGTAGAACTGAAGGAGATAGAGATAAGAAAAACATTTCAAAAAATTAATGAATTCAAGAGCTGGCTTTTTGAGAAGATTATCAAAACAGATAGATGGCTAGCTAGAGACATAAAGAAGAAAAGAGAGAAGAATCAAATAGACACAGTAACAAATGATAAAGGGGAGATCACCACTGATCCCACAGAAATATAAACTACCATCAGAGAATACTATAAACAGCTCTATGCAAATAAACTAGAAAATCTAGAAGAAATGGATTTCCTAGACACATATACCCTCTCAAGACTAAATCAGGAAGAAGTCGAATCCCTGAATAGACCAATAACAAGCTCTGAAATTGAGGCAGCAATTAATACCCTACCAACCAAATAATAATAATAATAATAATAATAATAACTCAATACCAGATGGACTCACAGCCAAATTCTACCATAGGTACAAGAAGGAGCCAGTACTATTCCTTCTAAAATGATTCCAAACAATAGGAAAAGAGAGACTCCTCCCTATCTCATTTTATGAGGCCAGCATCATCCTGATACCAAAACCTGGCAAAGATGCAATAAAAAAAAAAATCTTAGGCCAATATCCCTGAGGAACATTGATGCAAAAGTCTTCAATAAAATACTGGCAAACTGAATCCAATAGCACATTAAAAAGCTTATCCAACACAAGGAAGTTGGTTTCATCCCTGGGATGCAAGTCTGGTTCAACATACACAAATCAATAAATGTAATCCATCACAGAACCAATGACAAAAACCACATGCTTATCTCAATAGATACAGAAAAGGCCTTCAATAAAATTCAACACTCTTTTATGTTAAAAAAACACTCAATAAACTAGATATTGATGGAACATATCACAAAATAACAAGAGCTGTTTGTGACAAACCCACAGCCAATATCATACTTAATGGGCAAAAGCTGGAAGCATTTTCTTTGAAAAGTGGCACAAGACAAAGATGCCCTCTGTCACCACTCCTATTCAACATAGTATTGGAAGTGCTAGCCATGCAAATCAGGCAAGAGAAAGAAAGAGAGTGTATTCAAATAGGAAGAGAGAAAGTCAAATTATCTCTGTTTGCAGATGACATGATTATATATATTTAGAAGATCCCATCATCTCAGTCCAAAAACTCCGTAAACTGACAAGCAACTTCAGCAAAGCCTCAGGATACAAAATCAATGTGCAAAAATCACAAGCATTTTTATACACAAATAATAGACAACCAGAGAGCCAAATCATGAGCAAACTCCCATTCATAACTGCTACAAAGAGAATAAAACACCTAGGAATACAACTTACAAGAAATGTGAAAGACCTGTTCAAAGAGAACTACAAACCACTGCTCAAAAAAATAAGAGGGGACACAAACAAATGGAAAAACATTTCATGCTCATGGATAGGAAGAATAACATTGTGCAAATGGCCATACTGCCCAAAGTAATTTATAGATTCAACGCTATCCCCATCAAGCTACCACCAAATTTCTTCATGGAATTGGAAAAAAACTACCTTAAATTTCATATGGAATGGAAAAAGCCTGTATGCCAAGACAATCCTAAGCAAAAGAACAAAGCTGGAGGCATCATGCTATCTGACTTCAAACTATAATACTACAAGGCTACAGTAACCAAAATAGCATGGTACTTGTACCAAAACAGTTATATAGACCAATGGAACAAAACAGAGTCCTCAGAAATAATGCCACACATCTACAACCATCTGATCTTTGACAAACCTGACAAAAACAAGCAATGGGGAAAGGATTCCCTGTTTAATAAATGGTGTTGGGGAAACTGGCTAGCCATGTTCAGAAAGCAGAAACGGTACCCCTTCCTCACACCTTATACAAAAATTAACTCATAATGATTAAAGACTTAAATGTAAGATTTAAAACCATAAAAACCCTAGAAAAAAACTTAGACAATACCATTCAGGACATAGGCATGGACAAAGACTTTATGACTAAAACACCAAAAGCAATGGCAACAAAAGTCAAAATTGACAAATGGGATCTAATTAAACTAAAAGGCTTCTGTACAGCAAAAACAAACAAACAAACAAAAAACAACCAAAATAAAAAACAAAAACGAAACAAAACCCCAAACTATCCATCACAGTGAACAGGCTACCCATAGAATGGGAGAAAATTTTTTTGCAATGTATCCACCTGACAAAGAGCTAATATCCAGAATCTACAAGGAACTTAAATAAATTTACAAGAAAAATGAACCCCATCGAAAAGTGGGCAAAAGATATGAACAGACACTTCTAAAAAGAAGACATTTACGTGGCCAACAAACATATGAGAAAAAGCTCATCATGATTTGTCATTAGAGAAATGCAAATCAAAACCGTAATGAGATACTGTCTCGTGCCAGTTAGAATGGTGATCATCAAAAAGTTAGGAAAGAGCAGATGCTGGAGAAGATGTGGAGAAATAGAAACACTTTTACACTGTTGGTGGGAGTGTAAACTAGTTCAACCATTGTGGAAGACAGTGTGGAGCTTCCTCAAGGACCTAGAAATAGAAATACCATTTGATCCAATAATCCTATTACTGGGTATATACCCAAAGGATTATAAATCATTCTACTATAGAGACACAGACACTCATATGTTTATTGCAGCACTATTCACAATAGCAAAGACTTGGATCCAACTCAAATGCTCATCAGTGTTAGACTGGATAAAGAAAATGTGGTACATATACACCATAGAATACTAAGCAGCCATAAAAAAGGATGAGTGAATGTCCTTTGCAGGGACATGGATGAAGCTGGAAGCCATCATTCTCAGAAAAGTAACACAGGAACAGAAAACCAAACACTGCATGTTCTCACTCATAAGTGGGAGTTGAACAATGAGAACATATGGTCACAGGGAGGGGAACATCACACATGGGCCTGTCAGGGGGTTGTGGGGCAAGGTGAGGGATAACATTAGAGAAATACCTAATGTAGATGACGAGTTGATGGGTGCAGCAAACCATCGTGGCACATGTATTTCTGGGTAACAAACCTGTACGTTCTGCACATGTATCCCAGAACTTTAAGTATATATATCTTTAAAAAAGAAGTTAAATAAATCATGGAGATTGATATCTAATACTCAATATCTGCAAAGGAATTTTGGGGTGGATTTATTCACCACTGTCTCATGTGTGTAATCTGCCTTCACAAATGTCAACTGAGAAGCATGTAAGTTGACAATGAACTTGATATTGAGAGAGAGACAATAAAATCTTGGGAGATTTAATTATTGACATTAGTTTCACTTTTCTATTTGAAAAAATAGAAAGATAAAAGACTGGCATTTGGTGTATCAGCACACTTAATCTGGTGGTTAAAAATAAAAATAAAAAGTCATATTTTGCTCCTCCCCCAAAAATATATATAAATACAAAAAATTTTTTATGAATTCCCTCAATTGTATTTTTTTGGACAATTTAAATACTCATTCCACTTTAGTCAATATTATGTTCTTGAAGAAAAATAGGTGAAGGGAAAAACAGATTCAACTTTTACTGAGAGAAAAGAAAAGATCATATACTTTTTATTTATCACTCCTACCCCTCACTTCCTAAGCACTGATGTCTATTATGTACTTGTTAAGCCGAACAGCAAGAAAATAATACTACTACTAATCAATTAGGAAGAGAAGGCCTTACCAAAATAAAATAGCTAAGTATTATGACCACAGAAGAATTAATTTATTGTGGCAGGACAATGAACACCAAGTAAAATGTTAGATTGGCTCTAAATTTTAAATTTAATTTTAGAGAAGAAAAGCTAAACCACTCTGCAAAATTATGGGAAACATAGAAGGATTTAGTGCCATAGATTTATTTTCATTTCTTTCTAACAACAAAGACAAGATAAAGAAACAAGGTGAGGCAGAAATTCTCATTTCACAGACTTATGATTAAATTTCTAACAGAATTGAAGAATATATATACATTTTTCTAGAATGTATTATAATTAAAGTACTATAAATGAAAACACTGTTCCAAGAAATCATGTCAATTAGTTTGAACTGTGTGACTGAAACTGCTAAGTATTAGTTTATTTTCCTTTTCTTACTAATAAATGAAGTCTTCACTCCTCCTTTTTTTTTTTTTTTTTTGACAAGGTCTGGCTCCATCTCCCAGGCTGGAGTGCAGTGGCATGATCTCTGCTCATGGCAACCTCCGTCTCCCAGGCTCAAACAATCCTCCCACTTCAGCCTCCCAGATAGCTGGGACTATAGGCACACACCACCACACCTAGCTAATTTTTGTATTTTTTGTAGATACGGGGTTTTACCATGTTTCTCAGGCTGATCTTGAACTCATGAGCTCAAGTGATCTGCACACCCTTGCCTTCCAAATTGCTGGAATTACAGGAATAAGCCACTATGCCCGGTAAAGCTCCTAATTTTTAGTTAGGTATAAAGTGATTAAGAATAGAGACTGTGATACCCAGGTTCCTTTGCATCAAATTTGGGGATGGACCAAGCTTTGGCTAATGAGATGTAAGCAGAAGTAGTGTGTACTTCTGAGTCATATCTTTAATGGAATGAAGCATTCCTTTTTGTTCCTTTTCCACCTCCAAGGCCGAAATACAAAAGCAATGGCTGGAGCTTCAGCAGCCATTTTGAGTCATGTCATGGTCTTGAAAATGGCGGCCACAGAGGATGAAGCAACAAGAGAGGAGTCTTCGTCCTTGTCTCTAGAGAAATCACATCCAGCTGTTCGCTAACTATCTTCAGAATTTTGAAATAAAAAGAGAAATAGACCTCTATCTTATTTAATCCATTGTCATTTTTCTTTTTTCTGTCACTTGTAGATAAGTCTAATTCTAACTATTATAGGCCCATAAAGTTGTGTGTCAAAGCAAATTCTATGAGGACTGGATAGACTATTGGTTTCTTCAAACTGTTTCTTACAAGCTCAGAAGAGAAAGGGAAAAACATGCCTTACATGGAAAATGTTCAATGTTTGTAGTCAATCAAAGAAATAAGAACAAAATTCTGAGTTAAGAATTGACACTGTTCAAATCCCAGTTAGGTAGACTTTCAACTTTGGAATCGTTCTTCCTGTCTCCCTATCCATTCCTTTTCTTTCTCTTTCTCTTCCTCACCTTCTCTCCATTCCCCTCTCCCTTTCTTTCTACCTTCTATTCTTTTCTTCTTTTTACTTAATTTAGCTCTCAAGTTCCAGCTGAAGCATATTTTGGATTCTTCAAATATTTCAGTTTTTAAAAATGTTTAGCATTTAACATGATTCTTACCCTTTATGTGAATGCAAGTTCAAGGAAGATGATTCATTTTTTGTCTACCACCAAATTTTTCTACAAATACCAATATTTAAAAAGCTATATCCACCTTCAATAATTGGCATTTTTCTTTTTAGTCTTGAATAAGAAACTAAGCTTTTTTCAGATGACAAAGATGTTACCCACAACTTTTGAATTTTTTGATAATTCAATTTTTTGAAAATTCTTTATTGATAAATACATTTTTCTAATAATTAAAATATATCTGCTTCTTTTCTCTTTCTCTCTCTTTTTTTTTCAGAGACAGGCTCTTGCTCTATTGCCCAGGCTGGAGTGCAGTAGTGCACTCACTGGAGCCTCTAATTCCTGGGTTCAAGTAATCTTTTTCCCTCAACCCTCAAGTGGCTGGAACCATAGGTACATGCCACCACACTTGGCTAATTTAAAGTGGTTTTTTTTTTTTTTTTTGTATTTTTCTGTAGAGATAGAGTCTATTTTGCCCAAGCTGTTCTTGAACTCCTGGCCTCAAATGATTCTCTCACCTCAACTTCCCAAAGCTTTGGGATTACAGGCATGAGCCACCGTGTCTGGTCATCTGTTCCCTTTCAGGTCACTATGCAGCATAGTGAACAGTTAGAAAGGGAACAGATGACCAGACACAGTGTCAGTTCAGTTTTGGGCATAGTATACTTGAGTTGTGGGCCTATTTATCACAAATATTTCAGCATGGTTCTTAGACACTTCAGCAAATCTTCTATCAAACAAAGGTTATGAATAACTTTTAAATTAGGAATTAAAAACCCAGGCATTCAAGGTGTTATAATTTTAAACAATTATTTATATTTTTCTACTTAATTCAGCTATACTTTGAAAGAAAGTATCTTAGGCAAAAATGTCAAGTTAGAACATTTGCATTCTAATCAACTACAAAATTTATCCGAGTTACATATTGAAGCAACTCAGAAAAAATAAGTTAGTATTTGCTTAAAAAAAAGTAGCCAGGATAGTCCATATTTGGAGACACCATTTATTTTTAAATTAGGGATGAAATGAAGATCTGTTCATTTGTGGCAAGATTCCTTTTAATTTGCTAAGATTGAAAAGAGAAATTTTGGTTTTTGCTTCTCAATTTAGCAAAGAGTCATGATGGTTTTCATCAGATTTTCAGTGTACATTTTAGCTGGTTTTAGTGAAGACAAATTCTCAATCAGGAGTTTCCTATTCATTAAGTGAGGCAGACGGCAGCCTTGCTGTATTTTGTTAGAGCCAGCCTCTTGGAGCTGGTTGCCTCCCTTATTCAGATCTATAGGAATAGCATGGTTTATTTTTCTGAAGGAAAAATCAAAGAAGCCAGCATTTTGCTAGGGCAAAGTGTCAGGTTGTCTTCAAACAAACGAGCCAACCACCTCCCAGATTTGAAGTGGTAAGAACGTGTGCTTTCATTTGAGGGACACATACTCTCATATTATGTGGCAGGTGGAAGGCCAAGATACTTGGGGACATACACATTTAGAGATTTTCCCAAGAGATGTTTGAGATTTCTCTGATGTGTGCTGTTCCACACCCCAAGACATTTTGTGTCCTTTGGTAATTTTCTAACCCTCCCTGTAACTCCCCTACTTAGATATTGCTCACTTTGAAACATGCCCAGAAGCTCAAATAAAGAAAAGCCAAGCTGGAAAGCATCCCAGCTTCCTGCAGTGCTGCACAAGGTTAGCAGAAGACACTTGAGAGAGTGCATCATTCACACAAGACAGAAGGCACGGCCTGAGGAAGGGCTGGCCAAAGTTTACCAGACTCAGTGCTAAGGTGGCTCCAAGAGGAAAAACACTGGCTTTAAATGTTCACCTCTCCATTTCAGCCAGCACTAGATGCTAAAGAGCAGTGGATGTCCTATCTTCATTTTTGCCAGGGCCACTTCCGAGGAGAGCTCTTGAATCTAGAGCTGCATCATCTCTTAAGATAGTGAAGATTCTGGCCAATGAGTACAGGCTAAGGGATGCATTCATTTTCCCTTACTCTGACCAGACACACAATTGCATATGGAGAAGCTGAGGTTTGGCAAGAACATATAGTGCATGCAGTGACCATGTCTTTGCTGAAAACCCTACTGGATATGCACAATGCAGAGTGCATTCTCTTAAGACTGGCGGCAAAAGCAAGAACTGCAAGCATTCATTTCCATGGAACAGTAGTAACTGGGACAATACTGAATTGGAGTTACCCAGATTAACGGGTAACTGCTGAGTATTAGTGTACAACTCTGAACTTCTTTTCTTCCTTTTGTCTTACAGAAGCATAGCCC
Organism: Cheracebus regulus; assembly: GCA_963574635.1. NCBI lineage: Eukaryota > Metazoa > Chordata > Mammalia > Primates > Pitheciidae > Cheracebus > Cheracebus regulus. The sequence goes on along the minus strand of CAUYQU010010688.1, from coordinate 6,044 downwards.
CCAAAGAGTTGCCCAGAAGATGAAAAGCAGGGAGAAGAAAAGAGAGAAGAGGAGGTGGGAGATCAATCTAACTTGTTTCTGATGAGTGGCAAATTTTCCAGAACGCTAGGATAATCTTTATGGATTGCTGTGGCTGGGAATTGAACGAGTTATAACTTCATATTTAAGTAAAAAAAGATGAAAAATGAAAATGTATATACCATATTAAATAGTTGCCTATATTGAATATTCATAGACAGATCACTAATGTGAGGATTTTCTCCTCAAAGCTGTTATCTGCACTTAGACAAAGTTCTGGACTCTGCAGTACCTACTAGAAGTATGTACAAATTAATCTAAAGACAAAATAGAAACAAAGTTCAGTACGGTATTTTTCTGTGAAATGTTAACCATGTTGTTTTTTGTGTGTGTATGTGTGGGGGGTAATTAAGTGACAGCTTAAAATATTTCAATACTCATTTTATCCTTCTGTTTTACTGATTCTCTACAGTTTTGACATTTTATCAGCTTTTTCAATAATCATAACAATACTAACAATAATTATTAGCATTATGAAATTTGACTAAAACAGTTATTTTTAAATTAAAGCATTTTTTAGTTTATTTCAAATTATTTAAACTTGGGCAACATTTCTCCCAGCTGCTTTTTAGGAAACAGAAGAGTTAGTTGTTTCCATAGGCTCTTCATAGTGCTTTAGTGGAAAGCGAGAGCTGCAGGCAGGGTACAGAGGCATGATTTGACTTTATTAATAATAATCGCCTCCTTTAATTGTGGAGTGCTTCACCATGTACTGAGAATTTTTTTTACATTTTCTGTTAAATTCTCACCTCACCTTTGGGAAGTAGTGCTTGAGTGCTTCCACTCAAGCACTATGAAGAGCCCATGGAAACAACTAACTCTTCTGTTTCCTAAAAAGCAGCTATGAGAAATGTTGCTCAAGTTTAAATAATTTGAAATAAACTAAAAAGTACTTTAATTCTCATTTCACCTTTGGGAGGTAGGGATCATAGTTCCACTTCATAGATGAGAAAAACTCCAGTGCAAAGAAGTCAAACATTGTCCAAGAACACAGTGATGGATGGGACCCAAACCTCAACTTTTGCTCCCACGTTCTCTGTCCATTGGCCATGGCTTTTGCTCCTGTGTACAGACACAGGCTCTGGACAAGTTCACCAAATCCCCTAGGCTTCAGCCTCCTCATCTGCAGAATGGTGGCTTGGAGTCTACCATCTTCAAGGGCCCTGCCAGCTTTTCTTTATTTTGAATTTGGATTTATTAAGTAGAATGAGTGACAGGAGTTTGTGGGTACTAACGGATTAAAGGGATATAATCTGGAGGCTAGGGAGTAAATTAGGCCTCCAAATGGTCACTGTGGTTGTCATGAGCTTGGAGGAATGAAGACAAACTTTGCCACACTAAGCTCTGATTTTTAATAGAGTCTCATGAAACCTATAGGCTCCAAAAGAAGAACAAGAAAAAAAAAAAAGACTTTTACACACATACAAACATTTGTAACAGTTTTAGGTGGTTTATAGACTGACTTCTTACAGATGCATGGACTGAGTTAATTACCACATATGCACAACTTTCTGACCTATAGGGAGCTTCACTGTGGTTGTTACACAAAGTGAGGAAAACTTATTTTCATTTAAAAAATAGTGATTGAGAAGTGTGAGCAAAAGCGATGTGAAAAGAGTATATATTTTATATTGAGAACAGACAAAATTATCAGTGATGATGAAAATTAGCACAGTGGTTGTCTGTGAGAATGTAGGCATTGCCTGAAAGAGGGCATAAGGGAATTTTCTAAACTGATTGAAATGTTCTGCATTTTGATTGAGGCTTTGGTTACATGGTTGTGTAATCAAAGCTAATCAAATTGTACCATCAATGTTTGTGCATTTTACCATATATATATATACATTTTATGCCAATTAAAAAACACACAACCGTGATGCGTTTTAAAGACAGTCCTTCCCATATCATTTTCTTGGTTATTGGGCTGGGGTAGGAGAAAGAAAAGCTAATGTTGCTCAAACATAAATGTCTCCTTTAGAAGTATTGATAGAGAATGCCGCTGCATTTTAATGCTTGTTTTGAATATCCTAAGAGCAAACAAAGTTCTTGACTGGAGGTCCGTAGTTGTGATTTCTGTTCCACAAGCCCATGAGCTGTATGTTTAGGTCTGACACCAGTGTCAGGAGTGGAATAATGAGTAGAAAATATGGACCTCAGAGGCAACCATATTCCCTCCAAAGGAGAAAGGGGTTCTACTAATCATTCTACTTCTCCATGTGCCCACAATATGTATATATATGTATGTGTGTGTATATATATATTGTTTTTCAGAATACAGGAAAACAAGATATGCACGAATCTGAAAACGTAGATTGCCGTAATATCGTACTGGGTTTTAAGAAGTCAAGAACAAAGGAGGACTTCATGTTTTGGTGTATGGTGTTGAAAAAATGACCAATATTCAATCTGAAAGCTGGATCCATTACTTATACCCATTTATCAGCTATTACAGGGTCTACCTTGGTAGCTAATAACCACAGGTAATGTCTGCTAAATCAAATTCATCAGGCCTAGAATAACTTCAGCAGTCAGCAGTGCTGACTTAACATCTCCATGACACACACTGAGATTTCTCTTAGAATTGATTGTAGAAAGGTTTTCAGAGATTTGCTTTTTCATTTTGCATGCCTCACATTAAGTATTGTTAAAAATTTTAAACCAAATTATTTTTTCTTTTCTTTTTCTTTTTTACAATTTACAAGTGTTCATAAAAGAAGAAAATGACTAAAAAAATACCCACCCAAGTACCTAAAACTCATCTAGAGAACAATGCTAATAATACAAAGGCCATGACGGAAGAACTGCGTGATTCGTGGGAAAGCTGGGAAGCACAGTCCGGCCTGTGAAGGAACGCGAGGCGGGTCGGATCCCCGAGGCTCGCAGTCAGTCCGTGGTGCTTTGCTCCCTAAGTCAACTTCAGCAGCCGCATTTCTGGTTCAATGTCATTACTTATTTCGACCTAAAAAACAGAAAATACAAATTGCTTTCAAGAACTTCAAAGTTGACAACGAAATATCTTTTATATTCATCCAGGCCTTTTGAAATGCAAAGTAGCTCCTGGGTGCACCTGGTGCTGTCTGACTGTAACAATAAGAAAGTTAGAGACTTGAGCCCTCCCGCTTTTCAGATTAGGGTGTGGTAACTGGGCATCGTCATCAGAGTGCACAATGATTTTCTGAGAGAAGTGCCAACCACACAGAAGTTGTGGTGTGATGTGGCATTGTCGCCATTGCTTTCCTTAAGGATAAAGATAACAGGGTAGTGTTGTGTCCCCAGACTACTAGGTATTTGCACAGCCTGTTCTTTCCACAGCATGCTGGCGGTGAAGCACTCAAGATCATCCTGCTCTTGCTTTCATAACACTCAACCATTGACCTATGTCTCGTACACACATCCCATCCTGCGATGCCTACTTTTATGTGTCAGCTTGGCCACGCCATGGTGTTCAGATGTTTGGTAAAACTTTGGTTTAACTCTCACTGTAAGGGTGGTTTTTTCAAATTATTTTTTTTTAAAAGAGATTAACGTGTAAATCAGTAGACTTTGAGTAAAGCAGATTGCCCTCCGTAGTGTGGGTGGGCCTCATGCAATCAGTGTAAGGCCTTAAGAGTACAGACTGAGGTCTCCAGAGGAAGATGAAATTCTGCCTCCATACTGTCTTGGACTTGAGTTGCACCACTTCTCCAGGTCTCCAGTCTGCCAGCCCTCAGATGCACACACGTGTGGTGACAAACACACACACACACATTCTCTCTCTCTCTCTCTCACACACACATTCTCTCTTTCTCTCTCTCTCTACTGGTTTTGTTTCTCCAGAGAACCCTGACTCATACACATTCCCATCTCCAATCACTGTTGTCTCCACGCTTTTGAAAAAAACTCTGCTTATTCTATCCTAGGCAGTAAGCCTTTGGAATGTGAGGATATCTATCAGCTTCTGCATCTTTGCACAATATCAACCTCAGCACCGTAGCTACTACATAGTTGGCACTTCATAAACACCTGTTAAACACGTTTGTGCTCACTGTTTCTCTCCTATGAAAAGTCTTAGCTAATCCAAACCCTACTCACCTTTGAAGGTTTGGCTGAAATTTCTTCTCTGTGAAGAAGGCTTCGACTTCTTCCTCAGCCATTTTGCTTTCTCATCCTGCTAAGAGCAACTCTCAGGCTATCAGCTCTTCCCCATGTGCAGCTAGTGGCATCCAGGCTTCACAATTAATTACTTCACCCAGGCATGCAAGTTTTCTCCCTTCAACTAAGTTATAAGCATCATTCCAACAGACTTTGTTTCACACTCATTTCGTAACCTCATCTAGCAACTTCTTTTCTTCTACTTCAGTTTGATGACTTTATGGCTTGGAGTGAACTCTTCAGTTATAATTGCTCTTGCTTTCATAACAAGAGAATGGCTGAAATATTTCCCCATTTTCCAGTTTTACTCTTTGGTTGCCAGTCTTCTTGCTGTAGAGCAGGAAGAAAATGACTAAAATAATATCCAACCAAGCGCCTAGAACTCATCTAGAGAACAACTCCCTCCTGCCCACCTCAGGAACGGGAATGCTCCAGTCCTCTCACTGTCCCCCGTCACATTTCCCCTGCTCATCTATTTCTCTACAGTCTTAATGACAGCCTCAATGTCTACCTTTTCTACCCCTTGGCATTTTAACAGGGATTTAAACTGTAAGAGAAAGGTGTGGGATTATAATGGCGGAATTTTATAGTTTTATGCCATCTTTGCATTAGAAGGAATTTTCAAGGTTCATTTATCTATCCAACACACGAATCCCATCGAGAGTGAGGACAAGGCAACAGGAGAAGGTGTTTTTCTTTGTTAGCAGTAGTGTCAGTGAGGGTTTGGGGGAACTTCCAGGTATCCACTACATTTATCTTTAACACCAGCTCTGCCTCTAGCTATCATTTTCTGCTTCTGGGCTTTAGCAACATGGATCAGTGAAATAGTAAAACAGGCTGAGCCTGTTCCTATGATGTCAGGTAGGAGTTCTGGAATTGTTCCTTCAGGAGCTGGGGAGCTCCTGTGAGCTTTTGCAGAAGACAGTGAGGCAATTCCAAAAGCAGGCATCAAAAGGAAAATCTATTGGCAATCCTGCATTACGTTTTATTAACAGGTTGACTTTTTAAAAAAATCAAACAGACACAAAAGTAGACAGAGTAGTATTATGAATCCTATGCATTCATCACTCAGATTCAACTAAAATGAAAGTTATGTTATTAAAGTTTCACCTATCAACCAGCACACCCCCACATTTTTCACTGGAGTATTTAAAATCAAATTTCAGCTATTATGTCCCTTCATTCATGTGTCTATGCATTCTCCGACTCAGTGATTCTTAACCAGTCGACACTTGCCAGTATCTGGAGACAGTAATGGTTGTCACAGTTTGGTAGGGAATGGTGTTATTGGCATCTATAGTAGGTACATGCCAAGATGCAGTTAAATATCCCACAGAGGCACAGACCCACTGCAAAGAATTACCTTGTCCAAAGTGAAAAGTGCAGAGGTTGGAAGAATCTGCTCAACTGGTAAGAATTTCTTTTCTTCTTTTTACCTATTCATGAGCATACCTATCAAAATTGACAATAATTTCTTAATATCATTTGATACCCAGCCCATAATCACTTTCTCCAATCATCGAGAAATACCTCATCACAATTGGTTTTTGAAATTATACCTTATATGTATTGCATCATGACTATGAAGTGCATACATTTATAATTTTCACTAATCACAAGGTAAATATAAAACTGATTTATTAAAAATATTTCATAAGAATTCAAAAGACATAGAATTTTGTGAAATGTAGTATTTTTTTTTTAATGAAAGAGAGAAAGGAAGAGGAAGAGATTTTAGAAAAAGAGAGAAAAGGAGAAAGAAAGAAACAGCAAAAGAAAGAAAAAATGAAAGAGAAAGAGGAAGAGATTTTAGAAAAAGAGAGAAAAGGAGAAAG
>CAUYQU010010685.1:0-38418 GCA_963574635.1 Cheracebus regulus | reverse complement strand
TTGCTATTGTAAACAGTGCTGCAATGAACATTCGTGTGCATGTGTCCTTATAGTAGAACGATTTATAAACCTTTGGATATATACCCAGTAATGGGATTGCTGGGTCAGATGGAATTTCTATTTCTAGATCCTTGAGGAATTGCCACACTGTCTACTACAAAGGTTGAACTAATTTACACTCCCACCAACAGTGTAAAAGTGTTCCTATTTCTCCACATCCTCTCCAGCATCTGTTGTCTCCCGTTTTAATGATTGCCATTCTAACTGGCATGAGATGGTATCTCAATGTAGTTTTGATTTGCATTTCTCTAATGACCAGTGATGATGAGCATTTTTTCATATGTTTGTTGGTCTCATGTATATCTCCTTTTGTAAAGTGTCTGTTCATATCCTTCACCCACTTTTGAATGGGCTTATTTGTTTTTTTCTTGTAAATCTGTTTTAGTTCTTTGTAGATTCTGGATATTAGCCCTTTGTCAGATGGGCAGATTGCAAAAATTTTTTCCCATTCCGGTCTTTGCCAATTCACTCTAATGACTGTTTCTTTTGCTGTGCAGAAGCTGTGGAGTTTGATTAGGTCCCATTTGTCTATTTTGGCTTTTATTGCCAATGCTTTTGACATTGATAACCACTCCTTCCTACTTGAAGTATTCCTTTCTTTTGGCTTCCATGACACCACACTCTCCTTGTTTTCCTCCTTACCATTTACTCTGCTTTGAAGACCATGCTTCCTCTGTGTGCCTCTTAAATATTCATGTTCTTTGTGACTTTACTATGAAAATTGTCTCAGTTATCTATCATCATAGAGCAAACTACCCTAAAACTTAATTACTTAAAACAGCAACCATTCTATCGTGCTTATAGTATCATGGGCCAGGAATTCAGGCAGGGCTCTGCAGGGCAATTCTTCTGCTCCACATGGCATCATGCATGGTATTCAGCTAATGAGGTTCTAAGATGGCATCACTCACATGTCTAGCACCTTGGCAGTGGTAACCAGAAAATTGGGATTCCATTTCTTTCTGAGGCTCCATTTCTGCAGCCTCAGAACTTCTCCACATGGTCTCTTCAGCAAAGTTGTCAATCTTCTCACAATACAGTTTAGCAATTGAAGAACAAGTGCTCCAAGAGAAAGGAAAAGAAGCTAGCAGTCTCTTAGAGGCTGAGCCTGGAATCTGACACATCATTACTTCCTCTTTATTCTGCTAATCAACTAGTCATAAGCTCATCAGGATTCAAGGGGAGTAAATATAGACCCCACCTCTGAGTGGGACAAAGGAACCAAGAATTTGTCCTCTGCAACAACCTTCTTCTCTTCAACAAAAAGATATTTTCTGATAGTCACTACCATCTTTCTCCTGGCTTACTGCAATACTTCCTAACTGGTCTCCTGCTCCCGTGTGTGTGCCTTATATTATCCACAGTGAAGCCAGAGCAGCATTTCTGTAATACATATAATGTCATAGCACATCATTCTCCTGACCGAACCACTTTAACAGCTTCCCATTGCCTTTAGGGGGAAGCCCAAATTCCTTAGCATAGCCAGCTAGGTCCTTTGTGATTTGTCCTTTGCTGATACCTCCACCTTCACCTCTCATTACATCTTTCTTATACTCTACACTCTACAATATTGATGTCCACAAGCATGTCATGCTTTCACTTATCTCCAAGCCTTGGTACATACTGTTCCCTTGGTAGTAATCTTCTACCCAGCATCCCCCATTTCCACTTCCCATGGATGAACACAAGTGCACACACGTGTACGCATACACACACATACATACACACATTGGCTTCTTTCATCCCTCCTTCAGATCTTGGCTTAAAGAAATGGTTCTCAAATCAGTTGTGCAATCAAGAGCGTGCATCAGTATCAACTGGGAACTTGTTAGAAATGCAAATTCTCAAGACCAGCTTCAGACTAGGGAATCAGGAACACTAGATGTGGGGACCAGAAATCACTATTTTAACAACCCCACAAGGTACTTCTGGTACACTGAAGTCAGAAACACTGGCTTAAACGGCATTTCCTCCAGGAAGCTTTCTCTAACTTAACTCTCTACCCAACAAGGAATAGGGACCTCTCCTGTATGTTTCCACAGTTCCCCATCCTTATCCTGACCATGACCCTTCTCATAGTATAGTAGAAATGCCTACATACTTTTTTAACCCCAGTGGGCTCCCTCTTAGCTCCCACAAGCAGGGACTGTATCTTGTTTACTGCTGAATAGCCAGGATCTACATAATGCCTGTCACATTAGTAGTTCAATAAGAAGTACTGAAGCCAAGATTCAAACCTAAGTATGCATCACAATCTTCTAGAAAGGTAGATTGCAAACACCAAAAATAAGAAATGTAATGCACTGAAGATATTTGTAATCAGCAGTTGGAATCCAGCTTCAAATAAATGCTTTGATCCTTGCATAATAGAAAGGAGATTCCGAGTAGCTACAGGATACCTGACTACAAAGGACTATAATAAAACCCCAGAGGGAAAGATATACACTGTTGAACCTAACTAAAGCCCTGAAAATAGACTACCTGACTCTAGCCCTGAAACTGGATAAACCAAGCTCATCATCTTCCCATTTTGGCTCAACCAATTCTTCCTCCACTGATTGTATTTTAGTACACTATGTTTACTGGAGTTTCTCAAATGCCACTAAATCTTTGGAAATTTGGCAGAAAAAAAGAATCTGGGTCATGCAACTGTGAAGTCTAAATAAGGTGTAATTAACATGTCCATCAACTTTCACAGAAGTGATGCTAGTTTGCAAACTATCCATTAATTCTGCACAATAACAGAAACCGGTACAATGCAGACACCAAGCTGAAGATGAGAGGCTCAAAGCAGTGCCAACCCAGAGTGCTGCTGGTGATGTGTAAGAATGAACTGCTTCTATTTTCTGCATAGAGAGCTATGACTATTTAAGAATTTGGGGCTGGAATTGCCAAAGAGTGGAGTATAATCACGGACCCTCAATCTTTAAATGTAACCTTGTTGATTTAAAAAATACTCTCCAAATTATGAAAAACATTTCATAAATTCCTTGGGAACTTGGGGAAATGAGCTCTTCTCAATAGAAACAAAACATCAAAATGGCTACATCTGAAAATCAGGAAAGAACTGAATTCAAATCCCAGATCCCAGCCAGCAGTGCAGCCTACTTAACATTTCAGGACCTCACCTGAAAAATGTGGTAATAATACCCCTTCAGAATGTTGTTTTGAGGATTAATAAAATAATGCACATACTCTGCTCAGCAAACAGCTAATTTGCCAAATAGCTATTATTTCTACTCTTTCCAGATATAATTAGATAATGATATCAAAAACCAAGTGGACTCTGAAAAACAGTACAGCAGTTCCTCAAAAAATTAAAAATAGAATTACCATATCCCACTTGTGGAAACACATCCAAAAGAATTCAAAGCAAGATCTCAAAGAGATATTTGCACACCCATGTTCACTGCAGCATTATATTCATAATAGCCAAGAGATAGAAGCAACCTAAATATCCATTGACAGATGAATGAATAAATAAAATGTCAAAGACAAACCCCCAAGATCTCACTTATGTAAGGGATCTAAAGTTGTCAAACTCATAAAGGTAGAAAGTAGAATGAGGGTTGTCAAGGGCAGAGAAGGGGAAATGGAGAGCCATTGCTTAGCAAGTCTAGAGTTACAGTTTTACAAGATGAAAAAGTTCTGGAAATCCATTACACAGCAATGTGAATATAATTAATGCTGTAGAAGTATACACTTATAAATGATTAAGATGGTAACTTTTTGGCTATGTGGTTTTTTACATTCAAAAATATTTCTTAATTGTTTTTAAAAAGTGGGCCTGCTTCCCTTCCTTTGTTTCTTCTGATAGTTTGTATTCCTGCTTCCCTTGACACTCTGTCTCAGTCTCCTCCATTCCCTCTCTGTCTTCTTTCACATGCTGTTTGGTTTTTGAGATTCTTCAGGGCTCCATCCTCAGCCATCCTCTCTTCTTGCTGTCACACTCCCAAGGACTTCAGCCACTTCTCCAGCTTTGCCAGCCCTCTCCATACATGCAGATGACTGTTGTTCACTGCTCTGCTTCTAGTCTCCAAAATAGAGCCTAGAGCTTAGTAGGCACCAATAAAACTCTGCTAAATAAGTGAATATCTAGAACTCTAGCCCCTACCCAACTCGAAGCTTCAAGAGCCATATTTCCAACTACTTTCTGAACACCTCCAGCTGACTGTCCCATAGGTCCCTCAAATTCAACATGTCCAAAATTAATTCTCTGATGGGAATAAAAAGGCTTTTCCTCTTGATCTTGGTTAATATTGCTCTCAATATTCTCCCAACCTGCTTTCACTGGCTGTCCAAACCCTGTGGATCTTAACCTAGAAATGTCTTGAGAATCTGGGCACTTCTCTTCCTCCCAAGGCCTCATGATTTCTCAAGTGGGCTACTGTGATAGCTTTCTCCTTACCTGTTTCCTTCTCCAAGAAGTTCATTCTCCACACTAGTGTTAGATTTTTCTTTCTAAAGGGAAAATTTCATTATGCAGCTTTACTGCTTAAACCTTGACACACCGGTACCATCATAGGTCCTATCGCCTACAGGGTTAATTCCACAAGCATCAATTGGGCCTACAAATATCCTGTATTCTGGCTCCCATTGGTTCCTCCAGTCATTGCTCTCAGAAACCCTAAATTTGCCAAATTACAAACACACTTGCCATCTGCACGATACACTTTTGTACCTCCACATACATTGTGTCCATGTCAGACCCTCTGTGTGGAAAGACTGTCCACTATTCCCAGTTTTCCCTTCCTGGAAGTAACTGGTGCCTCATGAATAATGACTAAACACTTACCAAGGAACCACAGAGCTATGATGCAAACCATTTCATCTTTTAAAAATTTCCTCCTCAGCACAGTGGTCTAACCAGCTTAGCCACTGGTTACAGACTGAAATGTGTACATAAAATTCAGCGATCCACAAGGAAAGATGAAAGAGCAGAGAGTGGAGGAGTTAACTGGCAATATTTAGAATTATAATCTTCAATTTTATCAAACTAGTGTAATGGTCAGGAGCTACTTGCTCAGTTTTCTCATCTGTCACATGAGGATAAAAATAACACCTACCTTATAGCATTGTCAAACTTCAGATGAGGTGATATATAAAGTGATTAACCCTATGTCTATTATAATGTAATCCTTAATAAATGGCAGATATTGTTACCATAGAATCAACTTTCTCAGTCTGCTACTTAGTCATGCATTCTCACTTCTCACTAACAGATCTCATTAATATCTCTAGTGCCACCAATATAATTCCTTGTAGGCAGAGGAGTAAGATGGATTGAAATAATAGGTGCCATTCTAAACACAGTAAGATGAAAATTCCTGGTCCTGTCAAATAAGACTACTATTGTGTGGTGTGTGTGTGTGTGTGTGTGTGTGACATGCACACACTATATAAAATTTGAAGGAAAGATTTATATACCTAATAATGTTGTTACATATGGCTAGTGCAATCTAATTCTGCTCATTTGTTCTAATTACACAATTAAGTTTAATTACCAGTATCATATGACTGCAATTCCATTACTAGAAAATTAACTTTTAAAATAACATCGTGATATATTTAATAAAAGCCCAGCATTGTTCAGAACCAACAGTTCTAGAAAATCCTTTTATTGTGCCCTCTGCATAAGTAGGCCTAATTGCAGTCTGAAATTATTATAGTATATCTTTGCTATTGCAAGCCACTTACTTTTATGTTTTGTTCTGTTTTCTTGTTTTTAAATATTTCCAGTACTGGGCATTGGGCTAAATATCCTTCCATTTCTAAACGGGACTGTTCTCATAGTTGCATTGAGAACCTCTCAGTGAAACTCAGCATCGTTTGAAGCCCCATGTTATTCTGCTTATGCGCTCTGTCCTTCAAGTATAGGAAAGTCTCACAGTTGCTTTCAGTATCATTTGGATTTTTTGTGGAAATACAGAAACTGTGAGGCCGAAAATTAATGTTAGCTCATTCCTGGTATAGTCATGTGTCCTTAAACCATAGAAAGCATGAAAACAATAGATTTGGGTGGTTATTATCTTTTTTCAGGCTGCTATCACAGAACATCATAGACTGAGTGGCTTATAAACAACAGAAACTTATTTCTCACAGTTCTGCAGGCTGGGAAGTCCAAGATTAAGGCACCAACGGATTTGGTGTCTGATGAAGACCTGCTTCCTGGTTTGTAGATGTCGTTCTTCTCCTTAAGTCCTCATATAGCATAAGGATGAGAGGGCTATCCAAAATCTCTTTTTTGTGACACGGCCTTGCTTTGTAACCCAGGCTGGAGTGCAGTGGCACAATCACAGTTCACTGCAGCCTTGAACTCTTGGGCTCAAGCCATCTTCCCACCTCAGTCTCCTGAGGAGCAGTGACTACAAGTGCACACCATTATACCTGGCTGATTTTGTGTGTGTATGTGATGGGGTCTTCCTGGGTTGCCAGGCTGGTATCAAATTCCTGGGCTCCTCCTGCCCTAGCCTCACACAGTGCCGGGATTTTAAGTGTTAGCCACTGCTTGGTGTAAGCCATTGCATTCCTGGGGACTCCACCCTTATGACCTATTCACTTCCCAAAGCCCACCCCCTAATACCATCACAGTGGGGGTTGGGTTTTCAACAAATGAATTAAAGGGGCTTGGAGAGACACAAACATTCAGTATATAGCAGTTATCTTCATTGCATTCTTTCTTACTGAATTTTTAAACCCTGTGCATCACAACCTATCCATAGTGGTTCTTTTATAAAGTGTGTGGTGCCGTAGGAAAAACAGAAACCATTTCCTTCTGTTCACACATGGGGGAAAACATAATTCCTTTATGAGGAGTATTCTCAGATTTCCTGGTTCTGTTCTTATAGTCTCTGGCACATGATGTAGGTCAACTAATTTATAGTGTAATAAGCAGAACAGAATCACCTACAGCCTAACTATTAGGAAGCTCAGCACACGTGTATCCAGGGATCTGAAATGGCTCTTCAAGATGATGTTTTCCAGAAGGCATCAGAGATGCTTTCTCCTGAGTCCTGCCAGCGACAGCCTCTCAGACTGACTCCTCTGTTTTAGCATAGTCCTCACACACCATTTCACACTTTATCTTTTCAATCTATTGTAGGGCTTCTTCCAAAAAAAAAAAAACTATAAGAACCTTTTTCTGTTACTTTTGCACTCACACTGTTGAAAAAGTCTATAGTGGCTTATTTGTTGCTTAAATTATACATGTGAGAAGACAGACTGAGCCTGGAGTTCCAGGTCTAATGCTTTCTCACTGACTAAAGCCAGTTGGTACCATGACTTTCTTGTTTTTTTAATAAGAACAAAGCTGTTTTCTCCCTGCCTTCCTCATGTGAAAGCTGTGAAAATTGCTGAAGTCTAAAAAATGCTACATTAACAATTGCAGCATGTGACCATTTGTAGGCAAGGATATATTTTCCTGAGTGTTGAGGAGAGTTATCCAAATCAAACTGGTCACGTCCTCATTATTCCTTTTCTCCTTCACTCCTTCCCTCTCTCACTCCTCAACAAGACTGCATTTACACAAGAGTTGTGGTATAAAGTCAGTAGGCAAGGCAAAATGCATACCTGAAGTTACCCTTGGAAATCTCTTTAAGAAGGCACCACGATTTCCTAAGTCCAAAACAGCAAGCCTATCTTTCCACTGATGATGGAAACAATTGCTCCTTCTTGGTAGAGCATCATTCTTGTATTTATGGACTATGCTTTAAAAAAAAATGTGTTTCTTTAAACTCCAAAATGCACAACACAGCAAGATGCTCATGCTATGGAAAACACAGGGGAACTGAGGATTGAGAGAAGTGTGGAATTCACAGCCCCTGCTACATGCTTACCAGTAGCTCATCTTCCATAAATGGGACAGAAGACCAGTAACCAGCCTGAACTGTTTAAATGATCTCTTTCTCTCCCTCTCTCACACACAGACAAATAAATACACTCCAACTATAACTTGATAAGCACATAGTGTTCTTGGTGAGTAAAATATAAGAAGAGAACCTAACTCAGTCTTGGCGACAGAGGTCAGGAAAGTGAGTTTCTAACTCCAACAGACTCTTGGAGTTGACAGAAATGTTAAGGGGTCATTTTTAACTGGGTTGGGTTTCTGGGCTTTTCCATGTTTCAGCCAGTCTTCAGCTATATTAATGGGAAGCCACCATGCAGAAAGCAAAATTAAGATTAACAGCATAGACTCCACCTTTCTGTCCCATTACCCAGCCTACTAGGAGTAAGAAATGTTGGCTCCTATTTTCAGGTGTCAGTGACTCCCATGCCCCCTCCCCCAGTTTTACATTGTATTTATATGTATCTTAATGTGGATTTGCACAGCTTAAAGAAGTAGAAAAGCAGAAAAAAATTACATAATGTAGCCATTCATTCATAAACTATGTTTTTCCTTCCATTGTTAAGTCTCCAGCTCTGATCATTAATATCATCTACCCTGAGTTCAGGCAGCTGTGGTTGACTTAGATGCCCTTCAAGAGAATTCCTCCCATACACATCTTAATGAAGAGTGATCCCTTTAACAAGACTCTTGTTAATATTCAGACTGATTATGGGCCCTAACTTTTCCTAGCAGTTTTTTCCATCTACTATACAATGAAGGCACTAAATTAACATTATATATTGTAGGATATGCCAGCCAAGAAAATCTGTCTCTGGGCTTCTGAATTTCCTGATTTATCCTGCTAGGTTTCTGTATTCAAAACTGCCTCGCATGATAAGAAACAAGCCAATGAAGGCACCTTGCTTAATAGCGTAAACCAGATGGACCATGTTTATTTGCCAGGGCTCCACACTCTAGCCTAGCTACCTGGTTGCTTCCAAATGCAATTCCAAGTGTTGAAATTGATATTGAAGCTTTAAAGGATGTGGGTCCTCATAGCCTGGCCTTCTGTTTATCACTGAAGGCAATTTTCCCCACAAATTCCAAAATTTCCTTATACCTGCTAAAATCAAGATGTTTCCAGAGTTGCCTTTTTCCCTCCCCAAGGAGGACTCATGCAGCCTGCTGCCATCCATAGACAGAGCCTGCTTGTCTACAATGTGCAGTTCACCTAGGTCCTATCTCCTGTCTGAAAATCTTTGCCTAGCCATACATATGTATCCTTTCTGGAATTTGCTCACATGGTTTTTTTTTTTGTTCTTTTTTTTTTTTTTTTTTTGTACCATCCAGTTTTGCAGTGTCTTGTTTATTCTTTATTTCCAGTTTTGCAGTGTCTTGTTTATTCTTTATTTCAGGACCACATTCCCCAACCAAAGAATAAACCACCTGTGTGCAGCATTGTATCCTGCCTTCCTTTTGAAATGCATGATTCTTAAAGCAGGCCATTAATAATCTTAATTCCTATCTGATTTATGCCAGGATACCAGGCCCATCTTCTAGAATTCACCCTCCCGAAATAGGTTAAGCAGGAAAGATGGACATTCTAGTGCAGTGAAATTCATATCCGACCAGTTATTAGAAGTCTAGATTCCTAGTCATTTTTGACCTTGGACAAGTCACATAACATTTCCAAGCCCCATCTTCCTTGCATGCAAAATGAATACCTTATATACCTACTTCCCAGGTTCAAGTAAAGACATCAAATAAAACAGGACAAGTCATTCATGTCCATGAAATACTACTCATATGTATGGTTGTATTATTAACTCATTTGGTCTTTCTCCACATGGTTGACCTAAATGAAAAGCACAGATAGACCATCTTGAACTTTCTGGGAGATCTTCCACAAATTTTCGTCTTTACCATTGTTTTTCTAATATTCTATTGTTATTTCTATAACCTGCCACCTTTTCCTTTCAGCTTCTTGTTGGTGTAATTGTAGCTATTTTTCTGAGCTGGTTCCTCTCCAGTAACCAAGTTATCGCCATTGTGTGCTCTGGTCTGTGGGGATGGGGGGATTGTCATTGGCTCAGACTTCCTTGGCTTCAGGTAAACTTTTTTGATTGCTCACAAAACAAATGCAAAAGGACAAAGGAAAATTCAGAAGGCTGGGAACCAAGACTGTGGGCAACATTTCTATTGACAGAGTTAATTCTGGCATAATTAAAAAGTTTAAGTAATCATGGAGTTAAGCATAGAGAAAGTATTCCTGGTAGCCTTACATTCTTGGGCTGAGATTATCAGTCCACTACTTAGAGGCCCATTCTCCTTTTGGATCACAGGCTCCTTGATATTTCTAGCCTCCAACCACATCACATGATCACTCTAGTTCAGGAGTCTTCCCACCCATCTGTTTTTCTGAATCTTTGGAAGCAATGGATCTAGAAAAACAGTGCTTTTCTGGATCTAGAAAAACAATGTTAAAGACGATTTTGTGGAAGATCTTCCAGAACCAGCTGGAACTGCTGGCTGCCTGGCCATACTTGGGAATCTCAATTTCTTTGGGCTTATTTCCATTTCCACAGATCAAAGATGAGGATAGATTCTGATTTTCAGGGAAACTAAGGGATATATTTCCTGATTGCAAATGTTGTTCCCCAGGGGTGCAGGGTCTTTGTGCTCTTAGATTCCAAGATGACTATGTCTTGATTCACCTGGCCTGTCAAATTAGGACAACTGCAGCTGACAGCCAGCATTTAAGAGCTCTTTAGTTGTGGCTGCAGGATGATTTCAGGTTTTTCTTTCTTGGGATATTATGCTTTCAGGGACTTAAGAGTTTGCCTGAAGGAGCTTGCCTACTCCCAGTCTTTCTGTAGGTTATGGAGAGATACTGGATCTTTAAGAAGTTCAAAACAGCAACGTTTCAATACTGGTGATGAAAGGAAAGCATCACATTCCAACCCCACTCAGAATCAAAAGTACAGAGATTTCCTATCAGTGTCATCTCTTTCCCACTTTCTCTGCTTTCCCCCACCATGCAAAGGCAAAGCCTTGCTGCCTACAAGCATCCAATGGATAGAGACCCTCAGCAAGGCATCTTGGGAAGGAGAATGAATAGAAGTGTGTGCCTCTAGCCTCCTCATTAGTTAGAATGTTGACAATAAAAATAAAAACAAAAATTCTAAGCAAACTCCTTTCTGGCCAGCTTCTGGCCTGGAAGCCATAGCAAGTCTCTCACCCAATTTAATCCAAAAACTGCTAGAATTCTCCATGAGTCCAGACTCTATTACAGATGAATTAATTATCTCCATCATGACTACTTATTTTAGTTCACTTTGACATGGTACCATCCATGACTAAAAAGCTTTTTCACTATTGGGTCTTACAGTTCCTTGAGACTCAAATTCTGCTGCCTCTGGGGAAGAAAGTACAAGGCTGTATATAATGTTTCCTGGAGAGCTCCCCCAAGTACTTTGTTCCTGTACCTTGTTTTTGCTACTATAATTTTACCCCTTCACTTACCAGACAAGGAGGATCTATTCTGATTTTCTCATATTCAGTTACTTACAGAGCTGAAAAATGAGATGATCCACAAGTATGCTGAAAGAGTTTAGATAGCTAGTAAACTCAATTCTGCATCCACTTACCATTCTTTCAGTACATAAAAACCTGCTTTGGGAAGTACCTGGGCAAAGAGGGATGTGTGACCAAAAGATATCAGTCTGCATCAGGTCCTGCTCTTTGCTAGAATTTCTTTTTTTTTTTTTTTTCTGAGTTAGAGTCTTATTCTTGTCGCCCAGGCTGGAGTGCAATGGCACGATCTCGACTCACTACAACCTCTGCCTCCTGGGTTCAGGTGATTTTCCCGCCTTAGCCTCTTGAGTAGCTGGGATTACAGGCACCTGCCACCATGCCCAGCTAATTTTTGATAGAGACAGGGTTCCACCATGTTAGCCACACTGTTCTCAAACTCCTGACCTCAGGTGATCCACCCACCTCAGCCTCCCGAAGTGCTTGGATTACAGGCATGAGCCACCACACCCAGCCTGCTAACATTTCTAAGATGCAGTCAGAATGTCCTTTACCAGCTGGGTGGTAAATAAAGCATGTAGATTTACATAAACTCCTGGACAAAAGGGGAAAAACAGAGAGGTGAGAAATGTTTGTAATAGAAAACCAAGTGTTTAAATCAACATGAAAGCAAGCAAACAGAAAGGCTAGCTTTGCATAAGAGAAAATGAGATGTACAAAGCTGGCTTTTCATGTGAAGAAATTCTAAAAGCAGTCCAATAATATTTCTGTCTTTGGATTTACTAAGATGTCAGTGATGAAAAAGCAATATTGTCAAGAATAATAATATGTCAGGGTAAAAATCAATAGCAGCCACAAAAAGGTAATAAATTTTTCTAAAGAATGGTTCAAACTCAGACTCACAGAATATTATGTCATTAGATTAACCAAGCAGCTACCAGCTGGCCCTGCACTCACAGCTGACCAGACAAGAGCTGGGTTTGTTTTGGCTTGGTTTCTTAGCAACTTAACTCTAGTGGCCTTGACTCTAACTATGGAAGATTTTAGAGCTGCCATCTTGATTGTGATGAAAATCTGATGTCAAAATTGAATTTGGTTTTCCTTCCCAGTCTCACTTTTGAAACTCTAACTCTTCTGTAATATCTCCCATAGGATAATGTGGTGCCCAAAGAAACTGTGGTAGTGGAAAGAGAACTGGTTTAAGGATTTTCGGACGCATTAATATAAAGTTTAAACACAAGCAACATTAGTCTAAGGTGTTAGAAGTCAAGATGGGGTCACTCTTAGAGAGGCTCAGTGTGGACAGGAAGGGAGCATAAAGGAACTGGTGCTGTTTTTTTGAGCTGGGTGCTGGCTAGACAGATGTTCCCACTTTTTTAATTCCCTGAACATGCACATATGATCTGCACACTTCTTATTTACTACAGAAGTATAATATACATTATGCTTTCATAAAAGACAGTAAAAAGCCTCTGCATTCTCTTAACAAATCTGCTCTAAATAGCCAACAAATTTTGGGAGGTCACTTAAACCCTAGTTTCTTTCACAAAATGAGATGGTGGACTGGAAGACCCCAGATCTGAAGCTTCTTGGTGCTGTCATCATTGGCACATGATGAATGCATAGTGTTGGTACTCCTGCTATTGGTGACTCAAAGAACAATCAAAACATGGGCACAGTTGCCACAGGCTTTCCCAGAAAATACATGAATTGAAAGCTATGTAAATTTGCCACATGGGGAATGATGTTGAATAATTGGAACCACAGGGCTGATGTTGATAGCAGAGAATTAGAATTAGGGTGGCTGTCAGTGTGAGCCCCACTTTAAAAGCAGGTGTTCATCACACAGCTAGTGATGTGTGCAATCACATTAAATTCAAGAGCCAATGATTCTCTAGTAGTTTCTTCTAAAAAATAGCTGCTGAAAATCATGCTTCTATTAACATAGGCTACAAGAATTTCCATCTAATCCAGCACTTTGTGTTTCAAGCAGTTCCTTTCTTTTCTTGTTTAATATAAAGTGCATTTAAAGGTGACCTGCACCCTGACTGATTGGGAGTTAGAGAAAATCAGCCTCTGTCGTCAGTGAGAAGTTACCAGTCATGTCTCACAATGATGGGAAAAGACCAAGGTCTGGGTTGGAGGGAATTTGCTGTTCTGATAGAAGAAGTTATTGCAACCTCCATTGGATAAGAAAATGAGCGATACCCATCTCCCTATGTGCTTTTTCTACAACTTGAGCCTCTTGGAAGACAAAATATGTGTAGTAGGAAGGAGGAAAAATAATAATAATCCAACTAGGTAGTTAGCACCTGGATAACAGATCCACAGAGAAGTTCTTAAAATCTGATTATTTTCTTCTAAAGCCTCTAAAGCCCCCTAGAAACAAGTCACCTGATTCTACTAAGCCACCTGCCTCATCTCACTGAAAACCTTTCCGGAAAGATGGGCCAGGCATGCTCTCTGATGGCCATTTGTCTTCTGAATCCCAAGAATAAACCTTTGGCACAAACATAGAAGTGTATTATTTGGTCTTCCAGCAAACATGAAGACAAACAATGAAATGAAGGAAATGCACATCACGAGCTGCCACACAAGATCCTAATTACCATAATTTGACCCATCCTCCTTCCCATCACCGGAAAGTCAGCCTTCTGGATGAGAGGAAGCCAAACCAGCAAGATAACAGCCTTCTGTTCTCTCTCCCCATCCCTCGCCTCTTTCTTTCTTCCTCTCTTCCTTAAATGATGTTCATTAAGACAGTGATTCTTCTAACAGTTTGTAAGCCTCAGTTGTATTAGTGAAAGCTTTGCATGACTTGATAAAATGAGCCAGAGAGAAGAAAAAGGAACTGAAAAAAGCAAACACACGCTGTCTTTTTATTCCCCAAAGCAACTGTCAGTCCCAGAATATTTTTGTAGAACCTGCCAGAAATCACTCTGGATTCATCCCTGTTAGATACAAGGACAGTTAATCTAAAAAGTTCAGGTCTTCCATGGTGTGATTTAGAAACTCTTAATAATTCAGAAAACGACAATTTAAACTGCACATGTCCAGTCACATCAATAACACCACTCCTTCCAGCTCCAAACAGCCCATAGAAGATTTCCTTTTTCTAGATGACTCCTAGCTTTGCCTTGTCCCTGACTTCCCCCAAACTGCTTGAGTAAGTTAGTTTGGCATAGCTTCTTACATGTAGGTAGCAAATGAGCCAGGCTGGGAGACATACAAAGTGTGTTAATTTCATGCCTATTAGAATTCACCTAGAATATGCCAATTAAAATATGGATCTAAAAAGCACATACCCCTGCCCACCCTAGTGTCGAGGCTTCTGCCTTTTGCTGTAACACGTGCCATACAAATTGGCTCCTCCGTAACTCTTCAGCTCACCTATGGGATGTGATGGGATTTTTCAACAGCAGCTTTCAATCCGCTTGCTGGGGCCTCAGTAGTGCAGCCCCAAGTTAGGGCTTGAGCAAGCAAGTCCTTAAGTCAAAACGTTCCTGGTGACAGCATGTACACTGACACAGTAGAGGACTGCTCCACTGACTTTTTGGATATTAGAGTGTCTGACCAGGTGGGCTGCTTTGTTTTCAACCAGTGTGTAGGAAAGACACAATTTAGCAAGATAAAGGACATGTTTTTTAAGAAGCAGAAATATCGAGAAACTGGTATCCTTTTTAGCATTAGTGTGGAGGTGGCCAATCGAGACAGGCTAGCAGTGATCCAAGTAGCTGGAGGAACCTGGCGGAGAGTAAATGATTATGAGGCCATATTTGAAGGTCATGAAGTCAATAAGCAAAGAAATGCATGTGGTAGTGGGAGTTTGAAGTAAATCCATTTTTTTTTTTTTTGAGACAGAGTCTCTCTCCATCACCAGGCTGGAATGCAGTGGCCCGATCTCCACTCATGGCAGCCTCCGCCTCCTGGGTTCAAGCGATTCTCCTGCCTCAGCTTCCCGAGTAACTGGGACTACAGGCACGCGCCACCACGCACAACTAATTTTTGTATTTTTAGTAGAGACAGGGTTTCACCATGTTGGCCAAGATGGTCTCGATCTCTTGACCTCATGATCTGCCCACCTCGGCCTCCCAAAGTGCTGGGATTACAGACATGAGCCACCGCGTGCAGCCTAGTAAATCCACATTTTATATCCAAGTGACCTATGATTAGAGGAAAAGGCAGCCAGTAAAGTACAGAAAATGAGTCCAAATTGGAGTCAGGGGCTACCAATCAGGCAGGAAAGACATGACAGGAAATCTAGTTAATTCGGCGTATTAGTTTGGATGCTTGAGACTGCCAGGTCTTAGAAAATTCAGCTCAAAGTGCCTTAAACAAAAAAGACATTTGTGACTAAGATGACCAGAAGTCCAAAGGTAGGCAGTCTTTAATTGTGGCTGATCCAGTGGCCAATCGTTTCATCAAGGACCTAGGTTTTAATCTGTCTCTCTCCTCTACCATGCATGGTGTCTGCTCCATCCTGAGACTGGGTCTCCTGTTGGTCAGAAAGTGGTTGCCAGTCACAGTTGGATGTCTACGCTTTCTCACACACACCCAGAGAAAGCAAAGGAGTTACTCCTAGAACATATCCTAAAAAATGAAAAGAAAGTTTCCCAAAAGTCTCTGCAAACCTCCTGTAGCATCTCATTAGCCTGAATTGTATCTAATGTTCTTTCCTGAACCAATCACATCTAGTTTGTATTATTTCCTTTGGCTTAAGTGCATCGAAGTCCACTCCTGAGCTCAGAAAATGCGTTTAGCTTTGCCTAAATTAATGGGCAGCATAGGAGTGAGATAGAAAACTAATTAAAGTCAGCAATCTCCTAGGAAAGAGAAAGAGGAGATACACGCTGCACGGACAACTGTGATCATCATTAATGGTGTTCACCCAGCATTTCTGGCTTCCCCCCTTCCTGGCACATAGTGGTTGGGTGGGGCCATAAGACTTGTTGCAGTCAATGAGTAGTGAGCAGAAGTGGCACATGTTACCACCAGGCTAGAAACTTTAATGGCCAAATGCTGAGCTATCTTTAGTTCTACATTAGAGACTAATTAATGCAGAGCAGCTCAGGTGGTACCTGTTCCTTCTGTATACATCCCCACATAAGGAGACATATAGCAGAGCCCCCAGCCAACCCATGATGGAGATGAACAAGAAATAAACCTTCATTGTTAAAATCCACTTTTTTTTTTTTAAATTCCAACATACCTTAGTCTGTCCTTGATAAAACTTTAGACAACATAGGCTGGGCGCAGTGACTCACACCTGTAATCCCAGCACTTTGGGAGGCTGAGGCAGGTGGATCACTTGAGCTCAGGAGTTTGAGACCAGCCTGAGTACCATGGCAAAACCCCATCTCTACAAAAAAAATACAAAAATTAGCCAGGTGTGGTGGCCTGCACCTGTAGTCCCAGCTACCTGAGGTGCTGAGGTGGAAGGATCGCTTGAGCCCAGGAGGTAGAGTTTGCAGTAGGCTGAGATGATGCCACTGCACTCCAGCCTGGGTGACAGAGTGAGACCCTGTCTCAAAAACAAACAATCCAAAAACAAAAACCACTATAAATAACATCATGGGAGCAGCTGACATCAGCACTTGGTGTCTAGTCTTGGGTAGGGGAAGGGAGCTATGTGAGGTGGACACCAGTGTCACATGGCTTATGACTCCAGTTAGGCATGGCAGGCCAAGGTGAGCAAGTATGTCCTAGAACTAGAAGCAAGCAGTCTTCCTGAGGGTTCCCACCTAACAGAGCCACCACTTAGATTTCTTCTCCTCAAGAGAAACAGAAGAAAAAGATTATTCCTAATTTGTCTCTTAAGTAATCTAGACACAGCCCTGGCATACAAGAAATAAAAAAGAATCTACATTCTATTAAGTATTTTAAGGTAAATAAATTGCTTAAAAAATTTGGAGAAAAAATTTACTTAGATAAAAAAAAATCTGAATTCATAAAAATGACTAGGATCAGAAATGCATCCATGGAAAAACTAACCTACAAAGTAGAAAACAAAAATTTTAATCATCAGATTATTAAAATATATTTTAGTTTTTGAAATATTTTTGAAATGTGAAAGTGATCACTAATTGAAATGTGTATAGAACTACACCTATGCAATGTTTATTGTATAGTCTACAAAAAAATCATAAGCTGGTATCATTTCATCTTATAATTAATTGCCTTTTTTCTAAATGACAACATTTTTAAAAGTGTAAAAATACAATATAATGTAAGTTATCCTAATAACAAGAAAGATAAATGCTAGAAAGTCTTGGTATACTTTTTTGAAAGCCTACTCCTCAAAGGAAAATAAAATAGAAAAGCTTCACATTTTTTAGTAAATAATAACTACAATACTTCTTCCATATATTCATCTACATCTTCTTTTAAAAAAAATTTTTTTAACTACCTGTTGGTTTTGCTTCTGCTTTTGTGGACTGGCTCTGACCTGTGTATATTGTAAAGTTTTTACTAACCACCACAACAGGAGTGAATTATGTGGAATTCTTTGGTATAAACTGAGAAAGACTTGAAGAGTGTTCCCTCTCTGGCAGGCAGGAATGTTTAAGATTCAGTAGGTTTTGCTCCTGGAGATCATTTTTATTACTGCATTCAAAAACATCCTGTCTGGTTGTTGAGCATTTCCAGAGCAGAATACCTGGGTTATTTTGATTAGGTCATAATCTTTAAAACGTGTTACAATTACCTAGTGACAAGAAGCTCAATTTTCAGACTTTTTTTTTTTTTTTTTTTGCCCTGCTCCCAAATGCAGTCATCATTCCCTGCTTGAGAGCTATTTTTACTGTCCTCCTTGCAGAGATGAAAATATGAAGGCACGGAAATTGTTGTTAGGTTGTGTGACAGCCTAGGAGCCAGAAGACTTGGGCTTTGGGTCCTGGACCTTCCAGGCTGATGCTCGGGCCAACAAAGTCAGGAGGAGAGGAGGGTCTCAGACATCCACTGATGGGAAAACTGTGCAGCACATTCACATCCAGGCAGCCACACCTGCCTCATCCCTGGAAGAGAGATCTTCTTTGTTTTGACCAATGACCCTCCTGGGTCTGTTTGGTCAACAAGGAAAGGTGAAACACCAGCATTGCCCACACCTTGCCGAAGTCCTCTCCTTACAATCAGGCCTGGGAGAGATGTGTTGCAAAGCCCCCCAAATCCTGGCCTCTATCTGTATCCTGACATAGTAGAGGAAGCATGCACTCTTCGAGGCTCCCCGTTAGGCATTGGTGATCCTGGCTTCTGCCCTCTCTGCCTGCACCTTACGAGATGGAAGCAGGGACCCTGCAGAGACAAAGAGCCTGCTGGGCAGGGGAGTCGTGGCATCTCTCCTGATGATTCCACCATGCTGTTGCTTCCCACACACTGTACCTTGAAGAACCTCATTTTCCTTTTGCTTTTACCTTGATTAATGCCCTTCATAAGCTGCCTTCCCACGGCTTCACGTGCAGTCACTGCCCAAGCATATGTTCAGCTGCTGTGATCTCTGGGCGTTATCTTCCATCTCCCTACTCCACAATTATGTCGGCAGCCTTCTTCCTGACCCAAGAGTGCTGGGAGCAGGAGTTTCCTATTTTGTTCTTCCAGGCGATCTTCCTTTTTGCAATGCAAGATCTCAGGTCTAGGCTTTGGTCCTGTGGTGCTGAAATGTGAGCTGAAATTTAAAATGTTACAAAGGTAGGTCATGGTAGGATTTGCTATCCCTAAACCAATGTCCTTAAACCTAAGGCTAATGTTGCCTTCCCCTTGAAAAGTTACCACATCAATAATTCAGTTTACATCTCAGCTTGCCTAATGTATTTCTTTCTTATTTGAAAGGCAAAATGAACTTCAAAGAATTGTGTTTAAGTGAGATTTTGTGAGCTGAGCCTTCCAGGAAGCCCTCAAGGTCTGTGGGATCTGTGTGTGACTGGGGCTCAGGCTTCACTCTGGAGAGGGAGTGCGATCTCTGTGTTCTCCTCCTACCTCTCCAGCCACTCCTAACCTACATTTCTTCCAGTTCCCCTTCCTCTAACCACTCTTGCTCACTTTCCTCTTCCTACATGCCTTCTTTAAACTTATCCATTCCCATTGTCTCAAACACCCATAACCAGCAACTCTGGCCACAATCCCTCTTGATCTCCAAACCCTATTTCCCCCAACTGTCAAATGCAGGATGTCTTAGAATACTCAAGCACCTCAAAGTCAACCTGTCTAGACCAAACTAATTGTCCTTTTATATCCCCACCCAAACTTTTGCCACCTCCTACCATCATCTACCTACCTACCCAAACACCTCTTTGAGTATTTCTTAGTGACCAAGCTCCTTTCCTTGCTAGCCAGAGAGACAGTTTGGAAAGGAGGAGCTGGAGAAGGTGGCGCACGAGTTGAGATATTAGAGTTCCTACATACACCCTCAACCCCAGAGCCAAAAACCAAAGAGGGAACAGGAGGCAAAGTGCAATAAAAGATCCAGATAAGTTCCTGAGGCCCCTAAAACAGACAGGACATTGGCCTGGCTTCCCTTTATGAGGCTACCAGCCTCACAGAGAAGTCCACATTCATCTGGCACTTGAGCTACAGATTTGAAAAAATGAGGGAGATGATCAGGCATATGGGCTTAGAATATGTTTCCAGTTTCCCAAGGGCTTCCCAATGTATGCAGGGATTCCAGAAGTTCCAGCTTATCCCAAAGGGGATCAGAGGGGTTCTGAGAACAGCCATAGTCTATTAGAGCCTTAAGATCTGGGCACAGAAACTAAAGAATGCAAAGACTGAACTGGAAGGATATGGCTGAAATGATGCACAGAAGCAACAGGTGACCCCAAGGACCACGCATGACCACGCATGACCAAGCATACCAGGGACACCAGCACAAAGGCCCCAGGCCCAGGGACCAGCCCAGCTCAGCCAGGGCTCTCACAATAGGACCAACCAAGACTTGGAAAGGCCCTTCCCATCATGACGTTGACAGATAAGCTTTGCTCTGCAACCATACAGAAGGGCGCTGGGGGGTTGCTGGGCAGGATAGAAAGAAAAGATCCTGAAAGCCTGAATGCAACCAGAAAAGGTGGTGTTAACCTAAAAGGAAGTATTTTAACTTGGAAGAGACAATTTCTCTAGTTAGCACAAAAGTTTTTTGGTTTATTTATTTATTTATTTTCTTTGAGACAGAATATCACTCTGTCACCCAGGCTGGAGTGCAGTGGCATGATCTTGGATCACTGCAACTTCTGCCTCCTGGGTTGAAGCAATTCTCCTGCCTCCGCCTCCTGAGTAGCTGGGACTACAGATGTGTACCACCATACCCAGCTAATTTTTTTATTTTTAGTAGAGACAGAGTTTCACCATGTTAGCCAGGATGGTCTCAATCTCCTGACCTTGTGATCCACCCGCCTCGGTCTCCCAAAGTGCTGGTATTATAAGCATAAGCCACTGCACCCAATCGAGTTTTTTGTTTTTTTACTTTATGTTTCTTTCTCTCTTACCGTTGGACTGAAAGCTATCAAAGACAATTAACTAAGTGGTAAAAAATAAACGCTATTTTTTTTTTTACAATTTGAGCTGTAGTGAGATGTTTTTGACACTATTGCACAAAAAGCATCACTGTTAACCTTTCTTCCCTGCCTCTTTCTCTATCCCTCCTATGTTGGTGTCTCCCTAAAATTTTTGGTATTCCCACAGCATTCATATATTGGAACTTAATCACCAACGTCATAATATATAGGAGGTGATTAAACCATGAGGGCTCTGTCCTTATGAATGGAATTAGTGCCTATATAAAAGATGTTGGGCCAGGCACAGTGGCTTACACCTGTAATCCCAGCACCTTGGGAGGTTGAGGTGGGCAAATCACTTAAGCCCAGGTATTTGAGATCACCCTGGACAACATGGTGAAACCCCGTCTCTACAAAAAATACAAAATTAGCTGAGGGTGGTGGCACACACCTGTAATCCCAGCTACTCATGGGGGCTGAGGTGGGAGGATTGCTTAAACCTGGGAGGTCAAGGCTGTAATGAGCCATGATACTGCCACTGCTCCAGCCTGGGAAACAGAGCAAATCTTATCTCAAAAAAAAAAGAAGTTGAAGCCAGCTTCCCTCCCCTTCCAGTGTGTGAGGACACAGAGAAGGTACTAGCTATGGGAACAGGCACTGAATCTGTTAGCACTTTGATCTGGGACTTCCCAAGCTCTAAAACTGTAAAAAATAAATTTCTGTTATCAGTTACACAGACTAAAGTATTCTGATACAGAGCCCAAGTAGAATAGGACAATGCCTATCTAACAGTAAACTAGCCTGTAGACTGTATCTCTGAGCTTTCTCACATCTAAGTTCCATCCTTTCCATCCCCAATGCCAGTGTCAATATTCACACTGGTCATCTCTCACCTGAAGGTTATAACCCTGAGTGGTGTCTTCTCTTCCAGGTCTTCTCTTCTTAATGTGTCCTCATCCACATTGCTTGATTTTTCTAAAATATGATGCTCCCAGCTTTAAAAGCTGAGCTGACTCCCTGTGAATAAAGGGTGATATTCAAACTCCAAAGCTTGTCCCAGAAGCTCTTCCTAATCTACTCCTGCTCTAGCCTCAATATAACTTCTCCTCTGCCCTCTCTCACACATCCCAAGTTCAAGCCATAGCAGTTGTTTACCATTCCAATAATGGACCAAGTTCTTTCGCTTCACTAATCGTTGCACTTGCTATTTCCCTTCAAGATCCAGATCCAACATGCCACTTCTTTCACATCCTCCCTAATTCCTTTCATTCCCCAAGTCAAACTCATCAACAACTCTTTTGTTCCCTTTACACTATATACGTGCCTATGGCAACCAGAAAGCCACAAGTACCAGTTTCAAATATTCTATTCTATTCACAACTTAGAAAGATAAAAGTTTGTGGACCATGCTTCTCAACTTATAGTTCCAAAGCCATGGCCATATGTTCCAAAATCATTATTAGCCTTTACAATGTTTTATCATGATCTTCAGTTTGCATAACTAACCCCATAGTTGAATTAAACTCCTAAAGGGCAAGAACCACCTGTGTGTTCCTCTTTGCAGCCACATCTTTCTATTATGCTTACTCCCTCCATCCTACTCAGTTTAGCAGGGGAACATCTGGCCAATTAGCAAGTTAGAAACATTACTCTCTCCTGGGATGAAATCACTCCCACACCAGGACAAATGTTTGGCAAATGTAAGTTTCAGTTCCCACTTACCCTCTTGGGTAGGTACCTTTGTGCAGTGCACAAATTGCCCAACTATAGATAACAGCCCTTGGACCTAACATGTAATAAGAGCAAAATATATCTTTGTTGATGAATGAACTTGTCTAGGGAACATTCCCTACCCTTACCCCTCTTAAACTGCATGAACTGGCTGTACCTATCATTTACATAGTTTTGGTATTGCTGTATATCCAATAATCAAAAATTCTTCAGCATGCCTTGATAAATTAATGTCAGGCTTAGCCACCAAAACGTACTGTACTATGATATTTGTAGCATTTGAAAAATTAATTAAGTACCAGCATTTTATAAAGCATTCACAAGTACTCAATATATGCTTATTAAGTAAATACAATTTCAAATATTAATATCTGAAATTATACTGCTTTTCCTTTATTGCAATATAACCATTATCCCCATCTTGTCTCCAAAAATAAGTGAACTCTATTCAGAGATTAGATTTTAGGTACTAACTTACTGTGTCATAAAAATAACAACAACCTGAACATTGGTGGAATATTGATGGCTTATTAAACTACATGTCTGTTTGTTTCTTGTTAAGGGCCCTACCACTCAGCTGTTGGTGTGTGCTCCCACACCTCACCCAGTCTGTTCACACAGTCAGCCTTCAAGCTCACCTAGAACCCAGGCAAAGCCAACAACAGACTCTAGCACAAGCTGAAGTAAATTGAAATGTTAACATATGACCCTTCATTTTTAGAGTAAGAGTAAATAAGGGCATTTTAGAATCTACAAATGATACATATGAATTTATTGTAGTATGACTTGATTTTTAAGTATATTAGGAGAAGTCTGCTCTAAAAGAAGCTATACATACAATGTGTGTAGATAGCTAACACTCTAGTATCTCACGGCCCTGTGTTTCTCTACACTACTAGAAATACAACAAAGTTAAAGTTAAAGATGGAAGGAAAGTGATAATTATGCAAGCTGTCATCACGGAAGGAAGGTTTGATAAAGTGTCTCAAAACTTGTGTATTTTGGGAGGATTGACTGAGCTGAGGTTGTCAAGTCTGCATTGAGCTGTGATAGTGCCACTGAACTCCAGCCTGGGCAACAAAGGGAAACCTTGTTTCAAAAAATTAAATTAAATTGCAAAAATGGCTTCACTTTAGAAAAATTTTTATGGGTTAAGTATTTTGAATCTATCACTCTAGGTAAAATAATTTGTCAACTCTGAATAAATTGTGGAGGATGCAAAAGTTGTCTTCAGAAGAGATATGGTATGTTCATGACCCTAAAATGTGTCAAATAACAGTTTCTTCTCCTATGTAAATTAGGACCCTTCAGTTGCAGATCACAGAAAACTTGACCCAAATTGGACTGATCATGTTAGGAATAATTCACAAGACACAGCTGGGTTCAGGACTGGTTCAACTGATAGTATCAAGACTCAGTATCTCTTTTGGTTCTCCTTCTGCTATGTTAACCTTCAGTCTTGGGCTTCACATCTTAGCAGACAGAGGCAGCAGCTCCAGCTCCTAGATCCTCTCTAGTTTTAAGTCAATCTGAAAAATAGAGCATATCTTTCCAGGATTCCTGAGAAAGTTTCCTTGCTCTTCATTGGCTCTTGTTGGGTCACATGTCCATCTCTAAACTCATCGCTGTGAACTCAGACATGTGATATGCTGATTTGCTAGCTTGAGTCACTTGTCTACATCTGGGGCTAGGACTGCCAGAAACACTTTGGAAATGGTGGAGGGGGCTATTCTTCAAAGAAAAATCTAGGTATAATTACCAGAAGAAGGAGGAATGGAGAGCAACCAGAAGAAAACAATGGCAGTTTCCATTACTTTCTTCCCTGTGGTGGACAGCCTCTAGATGACCCCAAATGATCTCCACCTCTTGGTATTCTGCCCTTTTTTGTAATGCTCTTCCCCTTTAAGTGTGGGCAAGACTTTGTAACTTGCTTTTAACCAAGAGAATATGTCAAAAGGGATGAGGCGTCACTTCTGTGATTAAGTTACATAAGACCGTGATTTCCTTCCTGCTAGTTAACTCTCTCTTTTGCCTTCCGGGCTTGCATGCTTTGATGAAGCAAGCTGCCATGTCAGAGAGACCCACATGGCAAGAAACTGAGCATGACCACTGGCTAAAAATTGAGGTCCTCAAAGTGCTGAATTTAGCTACTAGGTGAGCTTGAAAATGGATCATTTCCTAGTCAGGCTTTCAGATGAGAAATCAGCCCTGACCAATATCTTGATTGCATTCTTGTGAGAGATATTGAGACAGTGGATCCAGAAAAGTCAGGTCCAGCTCCTGATCTAGAAACTGAGATAACAAATGTGGGCTGTTCTAATCCACTAAGTTTGTGGTGATATTGTTATGCAGTAACAGATGATTCCCACACTTCCTTTTCCACTCCCACACCCCTTTTAGAATCTCTCCCAGATCTGCTTCACTCGCTCAGCCATCATTCAGTGCCAGTCTTGAGCAGCCAGAGGGCTCTCCTTAGGGGCCCCCATAGGCTCAAATGCCCTGGGAAAGGCCTAGTGCTCCCTTTTCCCCTTGAATCCCCTCACTCCTCGGTGTGCTGTCTTCCATTTACCATTTAGAGAAATCATCTCACTGGGCTAAGTGTCATAGATTCCTCAGGACTTAACCCAAAGGAAAGGACATTGTTTCATTGACAATGTCTGGGACCCTTCTTAGCATCCCTTAAGTTCAACTACTTAGGGGAGTACCAGATCACATAATATGAGAGTACAGAACTAAAGGGTGTAGAAGCATTTTGGACCCCAAAATAATTGTTTCTTGAAAGAGATGTGACTCAGATGAATATGTAGTCCTTGTTAATTGCCAGTGACAACTAACTGTGGACAGTTGTCACCTGTTAATATTTGAGGTCCTTTCCTATCTAGAAGTCACCATGAATGGCCAGAGTTGATTACATGGTCACATATCTGCCTTCTTTCTGTCTTCAGTTCCTTACTATTCTCCTGCCTCGATCACTCCTTCCAGGGTTGCACAGCTGCAGCCCTATTGAGCCCAGCCTTCAGTTGAACTAAAGGAGGCTTCACAGAGCTGCACAAAAGCTTCCAGCCACCAAAGCACAAAGCCTTTCCTTCAGTCAGCCTCCACAGTCTCTCAGCTCTTAGGAGAGCCATAATCCTACGTGACAGTCAGATTTATGCTTTCCTATGGGGCTTTTTAGGCTGATCCCAAACCCCTCTCTTCTCATACCATCTACAGTTTTTAGTCTGGCTCCCTCTACAACAGCCCTCAGGGTATACCCCAGCTACATTGCTTTGTCTGAACCCTGGGCTCTCTTCCTCTGTGGATTCTGTGATTCCACAACTCAGCATAGTATTTCATTTGCACAGTAAACCATGATATGTTTCATGATTAAACACTAAAAAGGAGACAGGTGGTGCATTTATGGTAATTAAAGCCTGCTGCAGACTGTGTTTTAGTGCATACAACTCACAGTGCAGGAATTACCACAGTCTTTGGTGAAGAAACAGCTCTGCCTGTCGCATGGCTGTGGCTCATACAAGTTTTTAGACAGAGAACAAGATTGGAGGGAAGCTCACTAATCTTTTTCTAATTGACATTTAGGTCATTTGGGAAACTATATGCCACAAAGCATAATGCTTTCACTTATACTTAGGTTCAATTAGTTCAGGACTAAGTTATTCATAGATTGTTTAGAGATGCATTATGTCATTTGAATTATTAATTCAAGATAAAACTCATTCTGTTAGAGAAAATTTTTCTACCAGACTTTATTATAGGAATCCTTACACTGTTCTTGATCTCTGCAGATTTCTAAACCAATAAAAGGATTGCATTGAACCCCAAAGTTGTGCATTTGATACAAATACAAGTTTTAGATTCTGGGAAACAGAGTATTGAAATTCCCTTTCCAGTAATGACATGTGCTGTCTTTGTGACTGCAACCATTTTCCCTTGAGGGTTTAGTAAAATGAAGAGCTCTTATGATCTTTTTAGGATGAATGTCCATTATGTTCTTTGAATATTTTCAACATGAAAAATTCCTGAATTGATTAAATTCTGTTGACAGTTCTAGAATGAATATTAATTATTTTTTAGTGCAAGGAAATCCTTTGCCTTCATTCAGTTGTAAACAAAATATTTCCAAGTGCCTGTGAGGCTGGGTCATGAAATGATCAAAGGGAACCCAACAAAGTCTTGCTGTGGACCATGCCTGAGGTCAGGCACTTGCCCTCACTCTCCTTGCTGCTGGAGCCATGGCCTCATTTTACTCTTAATGTTTCTCAGGCATTACACAACACTCTTGGAAGTCCTCTTTTTCTCAGTCCTCTCCTCCATCTACGTGTTCTTCCTAATAATTTCATTTATTTCTATGACCCTGTTGGGGCTTGTATTGTGCCCTGCTATAAAAAAAAATAATAATAAAAAAAAAGTATGTTAGAGTCCTAACCCCGTGTATCTCAGAATGTAATTTTATTTGGAGACAAAGTCTTCATGGAAGTAATTAAATTAAAGTAGGTCATGAGAATAGGCCCCAGTCTAATATGACCGGTGTCCTAACAGTCTGGGGGGAAATTTAGATACAGAGACAGACACACATAGAGAGAGCACCATGTGAAGATGAAGGCAGAGAAAAGGTTGGGGCGATGCTTCCACAAGCCAAGGAATGCCAGAGAGTGCCAGCAAACTACAGAAGCCAGGGGACAGGCATGAAACAGATTCTTCCTCACAGAGAAGGAATTAATCCTGCCAACACCTTGATCCTGGACTTCTAGTCTCCGGAACAGTAAGACAATAAATTTTAGTTGTTTAAACCACACCATTTGTAGTACTTTGTTACAGCAGTCCTAGAAAACAAGTACAGACTCCAATTCTCGAAGTATTATTTCCAGCTCAAAATCCTCATCTGAATTGTCAGATTGACAAAGGATATACAGACTTCTCAAATTCACATAAAGGGTTTATTTAGCCCAACGCTTGGACCATAGTAAGTTCTCAGTAAGAGTTAATGCTGCTGCTACTATTGATGATGATAATAATGATGAAGTTGCAGAAAAGAAGGGGGAAGAGAAGGAGCAGCAGCAGGAAGAAGAGAATGAATTAACTGAGTCTGGCTCCCCTCCGTGAAATACAAAACATGCATACAGTCTCCACAAGATATGTATTTTCTATCTTTGTACTTCCTCTATCCAACCACTCACTGAACATCTAAAGGACACTCATGATTGAATCTTCTGAATGTCCTTATTGAATGTGTTGGTGGACAACTGGTAGTTAATCACAGATGAATATTTTTTAGAAGAAATCATAGTTCCTGGCTTCTTTATGCATTCAACAGGAGTGTTTATTTGCAGTGAGGCAGTCTGAAACACGGTCTTATTGGCCAGCACTGTATTCTATCTGAGCTGAAGAGGGAAAGGTGGGATGATATGTTCACATTACGGCTGTGCCTGGGATTTAAGTAACAGTATTTGTCTCTCAACCTGCTCTTCTCCCCCATCAGCCAAACTCTTTCTCTGATCAAGATAAGGAGGCACAGAACAACAAACTATGCCCACTTCCTTCAAAAACTGAAATGCCCATGTTATTTTAAATGACACCATTTATCAAGCACCTGCTATGTCAAAACACTGTCAGACTCATACTTTGTATTCATTTTTCCAGTTGAACCCACCAACCCCCACTTTCAGTATGGAAGAAGTATTATTAATCTCATTTAAAAATTACTGCTCATTTCATAGGTAGCTGGAGAGACTAGATTGCCTGAGGTCACTGAGCTAGAAAGTGTCAGGGCTGGGATTTGAACCTATGTCTCTGTGACTAGTCTACTTAGGACCCAGCACCTGGAGTTGTGCCTGGTGACTAGTTGATGCTTAATAAGTATTTTGTGGGCTTAATGACTCCAAAGCCACTACATGGTGGAAAGTCTCTAAAACTGGAAGAAAAGAGGTGAAAAAGACAGAAATTTAAGACAAAAGCTCTGGCTGGCAGGAGTTTAGATATTGAGAGATAAGGCTTTGGTCTTTCTGTTCTATTAGTGTCCAATTCCATCAACTTGTAGTAATTACACACAATGCAAGGCAGTGTTTATTAGATACTCTGAAGCCAGTGAGTCCAACAGGTAAACAAAAACAAAAAAGATTATTACCATTAAGACATCTCTTGATTTTAGGGTAATACCCAACAAAGCACTTATTAATTACCATTTGGTCCTTTGCTGCCCTTTCACCCAAACCCCATGGATGGATGTTAGGTCCTTTTTTATTTTCGGCAGGGGGTGGAGTTTAGCTCTGTCACCAGACTGGAGTGCAGTGACACAATCTTGGCTCACTACAACCTCTGTCTCCAGGGTTCAAGCAGTTCTCTTGCCTCAGCTTCCTAGGTAGCTGGGATTATGGGTGGCACTCACCAGGCCCAGCTAATTTTTGTATTTTTAGTAGAGATGGGGTTTCACCATGTTGGTCAGGCTGGTCTTAAACTCCTGTCCTCAAGTGATCACCCACCTCGGCCTCCTAAAGTGCTAGAATTACAGGCGTGAGCCCCCATGCCCAGCCAGATCTTGGATCCTCTTGACAAAAGTTTAAAGAACAACCATAAGGTACAGATATTTTAGCCTGGAGCTATCCAGAAGTTTATAGATCTTTAACATCCTTTTCTTAAATGTCAGGTTGCTGAGACAGGCAGGGGTGGTACATATGCCTTGAGATTCTTTTCTTAGTACATATGCTGAAGAGAGTGAACATGTGAAAAGCTCTTTCTAATTTCTACTTGGGAGAGCAGACTAGTTAATGTTGCATACTAAAGTGACCATCCATGTTCTGCCTTTGAGGGACTCAGACTGGATACCAGATAGATTTTCTATTAGGAAAATTCCCAAAGCCCCTATCCAAGGACAATTGTGTTTACTAATTTTTGATATGTTTTTTCTTAAATTCCTTTACTAGCACTCTTACAATAACAGCACCTTTAATTTTGAATTATTGATCAATAGTATTTCTATAAATAATTTTGTATCATATAACATATGAGTTTTATAATATATGTAGTACCAAATGAATGGCTTAAAGAGTTTATTATGGAAGGCAAGAGAAGAGTCTTACCTATACAGCACAGAGGAAGCTCATTGTACTGTAGCTCAGATACCCTGGATTGAGTGTTAGTTGTTTAGTTGATGAATCATTTTTGAGTGCCAAAGATGTGCTATGCACACAGCCAGCTGCTGGGATACAGTAATGAGTGAGATGGACATAGTTCCCACCCATTTAGAAACTATAGTCTATAAGAAAGCAATAGAATAAATTGTGGTAAGTGCTCCAATAAGGAAGATGCAAATGCAGGCTGTACCAGGCAGGAACACTGAATTTAGTCTAAATGGGTTATGCAAAGCATCTTGGAGGAAGCAACAATTAAACTAAAATCTGAAGGAGCAAACCAGTTGAACAGAGAAGTATGTCAGATCAGGGGAATTGTATGTGCAGTGCCTCAGACAGAGCATGGGCACAGTGCTACCTAACTTCTGAAATTCTGAGTGGCTGCAAGGAAAAGAATAACATGAGGAGTACCAAAGAGAGTAGCCAGAGGCTACCCATGATGGGCTCTGTGGGCTGTGGACTTCAACCAAGGGTAATGAGAAGCCATTGCAGGGATTTAGGCAGGGGAGGCATAATCAGACTGTGGCTCAGAAAAGTGGAAATCTAACTGAAGAAGCAAGAATGGAGGCAGAGAAACCATGGGAAAGGCTGCAAGGAATATCCCAAGCAAGAGGTGGTGGTGTATGTGGCAGGCAACTGGAGAGAAGCACTTGATTGAAGAGGTTTCAGAGGTAGAACACACAAGACTTGAAGAGAGAGGGTCATTCTCCTGCTCTACCTTGAGCCACAGGAAGAATGACGGTGCAGTAACAGAGAAAGGGGACATCAGTGGAGTAGCAAGCTCAGGATGTGAAGGGAAGCTGGGAGAGGAAGAGTATGTGTTCCTTTTGGGTAGGATGCCCATATCATTTTTTGTCCAAACTGGCACACATTCAGAAATAAAAGGAGGTGTTATTAGTGCTATTGGGACAACAATATAGCTTGTACCTGGCAGACCAGACACATAGCAATTCTAGTTTTGGAATATATTGAAGCTGGAGGAACCAACAAGATATTTAAGTGAAGATTTCAAGTAGGCAGAAGTAGGTCAGAGCTTGAGGACAAATCCTTGACCAAGGAAGTAGTTTCTTTTTTAATCACTTTATGGTGTTTAATTAAGACATGTTTTATGGCTGTTGTCGTTGTAGACGCCAAAATAAACTGGCAGCTCAGGATTACTGCTCTGTCCTTCCTTTACAGCTTCTCTCATATCAGGTGGTCCAGGAATACCTCCAGATGTGTCAGGAGAACTGTCTTCAGCTTTAGGTTAGAGTCAGAATAAAATCTGATTGGAGGCAGCCTGCCTAAATGAGATCTATCTTTCTTTTTTTCTTTCTTTCTTTTTTCTTTCTCTTTCTCTCTCTTTCTCTTTCTTTCTCCTTCTTTCTTTCTTTTTCTTTTTGTCTTTCTTTCTTTTTTTTCTGAAACAGGGTCTCCCTCTGTCACCCAAGTGGGAGTGCAATGGCACATTCATGACTTACTGTAGCCTCAACCTCCCAGGCTGAACCCATCCTCCCACCTCAGTCTCCCTAGTAGCTGGAACTACAGGTGCTCACCGCCATGCCTGGCTAATTTTTTATTTTATTTTTTTGTAGAGATGAGGTCTCACCAAGCTTCCCAGGCTGATCTTGATCTCCTGGGCTCAAACTGTCCTCCTGCCTCTGCCTCTCAAAGTGTTGGGATCAATCTGAACCTAAGTGAGATTTCTAACGGAGGTTAGTCAAGAGAGCAAGGATGGATGAGCATACATATATCCCCAATCCTAGAAGGAAAAAAAAAGTTCAAAAAAGATAGTCTACTGACTCTGGATTAGTAGCATCATTTCATATCCAGATGACAGCATGTTGTTGCTGTGGTTGTGCTAATCATTAGCAATTATCATTATTATTATGACAGATGACATGCTGATGCTAAGCATCAGTCTTTGTCAATGCCAGCATAAATGAATGCATATATTACAGTTCTTTCCACTTTTAGTTCGTTCTCATTTTGAAGGCTAAACCTGAAATAACATGAAGACATCTATTGCTGTCACCTCCAGCTGATTATGTCATTATGGGAGAAAGCTGTTTTAAAGAATGCACACAACAGTGAAGCATTTGCAAAGTAAGTCTGCCAAATTAATGTGTCCCAACAACAAGAAAGGTTTAAACTATTATTTGATAATTTGTTAACCTGAATGCAATAATACAAAGAATTATTTCTCAAATGCTAATGAAATTGAAACAAGTGAAGATTCAAGATTTACCAAGGTAGCAACTCAGGCTTTGCTTGGTGTGTAAGACACCATGAGCCTTTCTGTTTGTTGCCAATGCTATGATTGGCAACAAACAGAAAGTGATTGATAACACCTTCTCAGTGACCAATCTTCATTACAATCCAGAAAGTCTCCATCTGAACTTCAATTCAGTAATTTGCTGGCATGACCATTGCTGACAAAGAGCCAGCAGCTGCTAAGGAAATGATGAGCTCAAAGAGAAAAGAGCAATGCCCAAATGGCCATTGCTAATAGGCTGGATGAATAAATTGTGGAATAGTCATGCAATGCAATACTATACACCAAGAGAAATGAAAGAACCACAGCTATCCACATCAACATGGATGAACCTTACAATGTACAATGTTGAGTGAAAGAAGGAAAACATAACAGAATATGTACACCAGCCTAGGCAACATAGTGAAACCCCCATGTCTACAAAAAAATTTTTTTTCAAATTACACAGAGACAGGTGGCTCATGCCTGTAATCCCAGCACTTCGGGAGCCTAGGTGGGCAGATCATTTGAGGTCAGTTCAAGACCAGCCTGGCCAACATAGCAAAACTCCATCTCTACTTAAAAGAAATTACAAAAATTAGCCAGGTGAGGTAGCAGGCACCTGTAATCCCAGTTCCTCAGAAGACTGAGGCAGGAGGATCACTAACCAGGGAGGCAGAGGTCACAGTGAGTTGAGATCGCGCCACTGCACTCCAGCCTGGGTGACAGAGCAAGACTCCATTTCAAAAAACAAAATTAGATGCGTGTAAGAGTGCACAACTGTTGTGCCAGCTGCTGGAGAGGCTGAGGTGGAAGGATCACTTGAGCCCAGAAGGTCGAGGCTGCAGTAAGCCATGATGGCACCACTGCACTCCAGCCTGGGCAACAGAGTGAGATCCTGTTCCAAAAAAATAAAAATAAAGAATATATACAGTGTTACTCTAAGATCAAAATTTGAATTCAGCATATTGTTGGGTTGTGTAAATAACTGGTAACCCCATAAAGAAACCCAAGGAAGTGACGGAGCTCGTTCTGGAGCTCCCCTGCAAACCTTCTTCTCTTCTCCCCTCTTTTCCACCCAGGCAAATTTTTCAAGGCCCAGGATCCTTGGGGCATCACTCTTCTGGCTAGAAAATTCTGTGTCCAGTGGTGCCTTTGCCTGAGTTTTGCTCATGCCCTCTGGGATTGTTTCACCCACTCGGCCTGGCAGACTGCCCTCGGTTCATGCCGCCTGGGTCCCATGGCTACTGAGGGAGAGTCAGGCATGGACTGGCAAGGGGTATGTGAGTGAGAGTGGGGTCCAGCTACTGCGCACAGTCAGACAAGCTGGCTGCTGCAGAAGGGAGGGCAGCTCCAGGTACCAGCTCTCTGTGAGGCTGTGGCCAGACTGGGCATACCACAAGCAGCTTCTACAGCTGCATTGGAGAACATGGTGGTGCCCAAAAGCTTGGAGACGCCAGGAATTGCAGGGCCCCAAAGAAGGAGTCATAGCCCTGACCCAGGTAGCTCCCACATCTGGGATCCCTGAAGGACCACAGCTCTTCTTTCTTTCTCTTCACCCACAATATAGCAATCAAGGGGTATGTCTCAGGCCTATTTGTGTTACATCTCTTTTAGCCTCACCATTCAGTGGGTCCCGAGTTCTTGTCCTGCAACCAGGAAGAATGAGGTATGCAGACAAGTGGAGGGTGAGCAAGATGAAAATGAGCTTTAATGAGCAATAGAACAGCTCGGAGGATGCCTGCAGGGAACAGCTCCTTTCCACAGCCAGGTGTCCTGATGAGTGTTCAGCTCCTAGCAGAGAGGATACCTCCTCTCTGGTAGGCAAGTCATCCCAAGTGTTCAGCTATCAGCAGAGAGGGTAGCTCCTCTCTGCAACTGGTTGTCCCATCATCTGCACAGCTCTCAGCAGAGAGGAAGCCCTAGAGTGAGTGGCTCCTCTCTGCAGCTGGTTGACCCATCATCTCCCTGTCATCTCTTCATCATCTCTGCAACTCTGAGCAGAGAGGAGGCCCTGGAGTGGGCTGCTCCTCTTTACAGCTGGTTATCCAACATCTGTTCAGCTACGGCTGAGCTTTTATGGGCCTCAGAGGGAAGGAAGTGCATGCTGATTAGTCCATCCCAGAAGAGGCACTACAAGTTCCTACTCAGGTCCATGGAATTGGCAGCCTGGCTCTGTGTGGCCACAGGCTCTGTGGCACCACAGGCCCTCTGTGGCCAGAAGGTGAGACCTCACTGGGGACCCACCCACTTCTGCCCAAGAACCTGCCTCCCTCTGCCTTTCAAGACATCCAGACTGTAAGTGCCAAGAAGCACCTGCAGGTCAGCAGCAAGCTGCCCTCAGCTGCCTCTTAGGTTTCCTCCTATGCTCATCAGTGTCCAAAGTCCAGAGGGGGCCAAGCAGGGGGCTGCTATGTCAGAACTGCCCTGAGTGTGTACAGACTCGACTGGGCTGCAACAGTACCTGGGCTTGGCCCCGACTTTACTCTGACATCAGAGCAGGTGCAAACAGCAGGAAGAAGCCAGGCAGCAGGAGCAGGCACTTTCAAGCCTGCAAGGACAGGGGGGCCTTCCCAGGCCCCCAGTAGTGCAGGTATGCCTGGATCCACAGCCACAGTTTGGGGAAGTTTGGGACAGCTGCAGCTGTGCCTGGGATCCCACTTGCTCTGTGGAGCAGGAGGCCCAGGTCTGCAGCCATGGTTTGGGTAGCTACAGCTATGCCTAGGAAAGTGGGACTCCCCACCTGCTCCCCAACCCCAAGAGCACTAGGATGCCTGGATCCACAGCCATGGCTTGGATGGCTGCAGAGGCCCTCAGGGAGCTCCCACCCCAACTCAGAAGGTGTGGGGCTCCCGCTTGTCCCAGCTCCTGCTGGCTCCAAGGGGCATGCAGC
Organism: Cheracebus regulus; assembly: GCA_963574635.1. Lineage (NCBI taxonomy): Eukaryota > Metazoa > Chordata > Mammalia > Primates > Pitheciidae > Cheracebus > Cheracebus regulus. The sequence continues at coordinate 3,536 of CAUYQU010010685.1, read as the reverse complement.
CCCCACTGTGCCTTCTTGCTACAGCTGGCATGATGGCACAGGCAGCTCCAAAGGGCCTGCTGGTGCCATCAAAAGTCAGTCGATAGTGATTGCCCCCAGCAGGAAGAGAAGGGCATGTGACTGGAGAGGGACACGTGGGTTTTCCAGGATGCTGGCAATATCCTATTTCTTGGGCTGGCTGGTGGTTACACGGTGTTCACTTTATAATTCTTTGTTAAACTGTGCATTTGTATTTTGTGCACTCTTCTGAATGTGTGCCCTGTTTCAAAAATCAAATTCTTTAAAAGATAAGAAGACCACTTGAGCAGTGATATGAGGGAAACTAAATCTGTACATTTTAAATTTTTCATTACAATAATTTACCCAAAGGGGACAAAGAATTCTTCCAGCTCCACCCCTTTCTCCTCTGTTTAGAGGTTGTAACTAAATGCCACCTCTCTCTCAAATATCCCCTTCTTTTAATTCAGCTGAGCTCTCCTCTGTGCCCACCCCCACCCCACCCCACACAGCAGAGTCTCATGCCCTTGATTCTCTCCTGGATCTGGTCATCTCATGGCAGGCTGCAGTCATGGCTTGTTGGGAGACACAGGAAGGTTGTGAACTGCCTCGTATCAGCACTGGGGCAAAGTAGCTCAAGATCCCTCTCCCTTTCTCCTTTGAAGAATGAGGAACTGCTTTGCTCATTCAGAATAACAGACAAAACCCCTCCTTCGTGTAGCTGACCACCACATTCCATATAGACCAGCACCCCTTGCACAATGAGAATTAGCCTGATTGTGTGCTTCCTGTCACCCATTCTAGGACACTCTACAACAGTCTTGATCTTCCTTGTGAGTACAAGATGGAGATCCCATCCCAAAAGGACAACTTGAAGAACTGAGCCCTGTAAAAACTGTTGTTTTACAGCAACAACATTTGCCAGTAGATTCTAAGATTTTCCCATAATTAGACCCATTTGGGGCAACAAGAATCAATCTAGGTAAAAATCATACCTAAAAGTCTTGTACCTGTTATAGAAACCGAATTTCCTTTTAGCTTAGCAGGATTCCCTCCTGCTACTCAGGATCTGAGGCTCTGCACCAAGCTTCAGGGATGCAAGAAGCACTATGCTGGCTCCTGAGACTGCTTCATAAAAGGATGCATTTACCAAAGATAATCAGATAGTTTATACAAAGTGTAAGTGTCAGCTCTAGCTTGAACCCATTCTATTTTCTTGGATTCTAAATCTTCACCTTTGGTCTTAATTTTAGTCCTCTATGGTAACCATGGTTTCAGAATCCTTCTTTCAATTACTATGAGCAGTTGCATAAAGGAGATATTGGGTTTAATCTCTTAAGCCCCATCTGAAATTTCTGCAGTGATTTAGGTTGCAGCTAACTTACAAAATGAACTTCAAACCCTGCTTTCAAAGGCACACAGTGACTGTCAGAGCTGAGCGGTTTCATTTTCAGGCCACTCAACATGGCAAAGAGCTCAGGTCTAAACAGCCTTTGTCCAGGTGTGGAAACATCTCATCTTGCCTCAGTTAACTCCTCCCTGCTGGCCTCCCATTCTGGGGCTGGTTTAACTCTGTTGTATTTGTCAAGAAAATCCATTTTCCAAGCCTGCCTCATGAACCTTGTGTCTTCTGGGTTTCTACAGTCCTCTGGGTTTCTACAGTCCTCTGGGTTAAGCACACACTTCTGACTGTGACCACCTTAACTTCCAAACTACTAGCTCTTCCAGTCGTTCTGGAGCTCCCCTGCAAACCTTCTTCTCTTCTCCCCTCTTTTCCACCCAGGCAAATTTTTCAAGGCTCATTTCACACACCCTGGCCATCCCAGCCCACAGAGATCTCTCCCTGTCTCTGCCTCTCCATGTACTTTATTGGAGTATTGCTTGGTATTGCTATTTATCTTTGCTCAGCAAGGCCTGCTTTGCCAGTCTTTGTTATAATTTCCTTGAGGGTAAACCCTATCCAGTACCCTGTATCCCCAAACAGTACCTATCCAGTGCTGGGCAGTCAATATTTATATGTTGAACAAAGACTCAACCTCAGATTTTTTTCAGCCTCACCTCATTTCATTCAGTCCACAAGGGCCTACTCCCTTTTTCTCCACATCTGATTCACCTTCTCAACTGCTACCTTGACCCAGCCCAGAAAAAAGCAGGGCTTTCTTGTTCACTGAGAAGTTTTCTAATGTAAACATCACATTTTTAAACAACCTTCCCCTTCAATACAGTCTCTGGCATTCATTCTTTCCCCAGTCTCCTAAATGCTTATTTGTTTGTGTTTAGGTACATAGCATACTCTTTACTTTGTTCATCTCTCTCAGACTGGGAGATAGCTGAGGACAAGAACAACATCTATGCTTCATTATAGAGTCCTGAGGCCCTCACATCCCTGGGAACTAAGAGGCCTTTCCTGATTTGATGATTGATAATTCTAGGTATAGGACCGCAGAAGCCTCCTCCCTCAGACAGTACTACTTCACTGATTCTAATCACATACTAACCCCCTTGGCCACACCATGACACCCTCCTCCTCCAGCAGTCCCTCCCTCATACCACATCATCAACTGTCTTTTGAAATCCTCCCATTGCTGACTGATCGTAAAGTCTTTAGCAGAAACACTATTCCAATATCTAGCACCAGGACCTCTGCTGGTTATTTAAATGTAGGTGAATAAAAATTAAATGCCATTCATTTCCATTGTAGTTGCACTAGCTGTTTCAAGTGCTTGATGGTACATGTGACTAGTGGCTACCATATTGGACAGCACAGACACAGAACATGTCTGCCACACAAAGTGCTTTTGGGCAGTTCTGACTTAGAGCAAGCAAGAGCAGTAAAGAGGAATCGGAAGGATTCACTGAGCCAGCAAGGATCATCTAGTTTATTTCAAAGCTCTTACAAATGAATGTACTTAAATGCTTCAGAGAAATATGGGGGTTCATTTTCCTGTTCAGTTTATTTTCTATCAGTTTCAAGAAACGTCTTTTTACTACCCTCTAGGTAACCTATTGAAATTGTCACAATCAACATGGGCAGGAAGTTGTCTCTAAAGTGTAACCTTGTTTGTGGAAATATTTGCCCACCTAACGCAGCTTACTTGGCACCCCAACATAAAAATCTAGATATGATAGATATCTTTAAATATCTAATTTCTTGATGTTTTAATAATCTCAATTATTACAGTTTGAGTTTTATGCTTCCCCACTAAGATTCTTTTGAAATTGACCCTGGGGTAAACATATCATTATGGACTCCAGTTTATGAGTAAAATAACCAGTAACCTAAATTTCAGATGTTCAGAAGTACTCAGAGTGGGCAAACTGGGGCAAAGCCAGAAAAACAGAGATGTTTTACTTTTCACTAATATGTGTTGGGTTTGGGAATTTGCTGGCTTGTTTTAATAGGTCCTTCCTCCTTTCTCTCCCTCTTACTTACTCGAATGCTAAAAAAAAAAAAAAAAAAAAAAAAAAAAAAAAAAAAAAAAAAAAAAAAAAAAAAAAAAAAAAATAAAAAAATACAGATAAAAAAAAAAAACAAAAAA
>CAUYQU010010684.1:0-80470 GCA_963574635.1 Cheracebus regulus | reverse complement strand
CATTGTTAAACACAATTATTGGCATAAAAGAGATTTTTAATACCCATTTTTAGACTGCATTCTAGCCTGGGCAATAAAACAAGAATCCCATTCTCTCTCCCTCTTTCTCTTCCTCTTTCTTTCTCCCTTTCATTCTTTTTTGTCTTTCTTTTGCTCTTTCTTTCTTTCTCCTTTTCTCTCTTTTTCTTTCTTTCAAAAAAAAATATGTACTGTCATTTTTATTGATTAAACTTTCCTGGATTTCATCTGCTACATTCATGAGAGTATGTGTGATGATACATTCTCCTCCCATGTCACAGTAAATTTTAAGAACCAATAAAATGATGAATACATGTGTTTCCTGGTGCCTGAATTTCTCTTTTTATGTAGTTCCCTCTAGAGTTTACAGGAGAGGTTGAAAACTGCTTTTCCCCTGGAAAGGACCATATGCTAGTTCACTACATAATTTAATTTTCTTCTTCCTGCAACATATAAACTATTGGACTGTGCTTCTTTAAAATTAAGGACATTCATCCTGTAGCTGGGACAGGACTGAAAGGGAAGGTATTTTAAACCAAAGCACTTCTTTAGCTCAGGAAGGCAGTTCCAGAAAGACAGCTTCCAAGAGGCCAGTGCTCTGCTTCTCCATTGGAGAATGGTGCCATCCAGGAGGGGCATGAACAGATGGGTAAGTTAGTGAACCTGACACTTTCCTCGCCCTCCACAAGTCATCAGTAGACTTTGATTGGAAATGTAGAAAACTCCCAGAACGCCAAATAAACCTCTTTCAAGTATATAAATAACAAAACAAAAGTGACTTTTTTATTTGTAACACTTTAATGAATTTTAACGTTTTTGTCTTATCCTAAATATATGAGTGTTTACATTGGTATTGTCTCCTTTTAATGTTACCAGCTTGTGCGAAGGATAACCAGACATATGTATGGTTCTCCAACTCAGGGAAATCACTGTAGGCCATGCTTTGTGTTGACTTAGACTTTGTGAAGTTAGGTGTCCTCTGTATACTCATACCTGGTGTCATAGCACAGATTCATATGTGTGTAAACAGTATGCTTATAATAGGACTCAACAGTCTTTATATACCGTTTTTTAAAACTCATATTCGTTTACTGTCTTTATGCACAAGACATTGAAAATACAAACGATAAGATTCTGTGTGGTCCGATGTCTTGACACACTCCAGGCTGTTGGGGAGGATGGAGATGAACACCTAATTTTAATTCATATGTAATGCCATCACCACCCTTATTATTAATCACTGTATTAGTAGTAGTAGTGTTAATAGCAAAGCATAAATGTGTTTTAACGGAATCTTGTTATGAAAGTTTAACGGGTCAATCGAAACTTTGAAAGCACAAAGTATTCAGTGCTAGCTTCATGCCTGAAAATGGTTGTGGGAACCATGACTTATTAATTATTTCATCAAATAAATCTATTGCTCTTTTCCATAAGAACTAAACCTGTTTACTTTTTTTTTCCAAGACCAGTATTTAGGGGTTTCTCTAAACTGTTGTGTCTGTTGTGTCAACTTCACCAAGAATACGAGGGTCCCAAGGTACCTTTTCGAGTTTCACATCTGCCTTAAATTGTAACCAAGAAAACCAGGTGGATACCCATCCAAATCACTGTCCAGTGCTTTTTCCTTCATAGCACTGAACTCATGTGTTATTTCTTTGACTCCTTCTCCAATCAGAAAGATAACACGGAGGAATTACTTCCTAGCTGTCACTCCTATACTGCAATAAATTACTGCCCTCTGCTCTTCCCAAGGGCCTCCAAGGTTACTGACAGCCCTGACCAGTGTCTGCCATTGCCATCCCCTCGCCCCCACCCCTTACTGAAGTGTCCCACCCCATACCCTAGAATACAGATTAGAATCGAAGCAGGAACTATTGGGAGGAGAAGGGGGTTGGGACAGTCATGCATTATGCAGACTTTGTCAGTGTTAATGTGAACCAAAGGTCACCAAGACTCATCAGATTTATAATGGAGAAAGAAAATCATTCTCTGCCTTTAAAAATTCCTTATTTTATAGTTTACCTAGTATGCTGCAATTATTTAATTTTGAGTTAAAGATATTGTTCGTGGCAAAAAACCTATTTAATTTTAATTATAGTTGATTAACCTGTATATTATTAGTTATGAGTTGTTTCAGTTATTTACAATTTGTACCTGACTGTCACTGCCAAATGCAGATTTATCCTATAAAGGAGCTATTCTCCTTAATTTATTTTGTTTTTCATAGCCTGTTATGGTTTTTTAAACGAGTTAAGGCATGAAAAAACCCTGAAACAATAGGCTAGTCATCCTCTAAATATGTGAGATACTTATCTTTTGAGAGAACCTGTATAATTCAGGGACGTTTTAGGAAATAAAACACACCTAGAATGTGAATTTTTTTTATTTTAAAGCAATCACTTTATTAAGTTTCTAACCAAATGTTAAAGGAAGTAGGAAGATGCTTGTCAGAATCAAATAACGTGTAAGCCGTGGTGTCCATATTTTTCCAGGAGTGGAAAGCCTTAATAGCACAGCTATTCACCTTTCCATTCCACAAGCATCATTGTTTATAAACATTTCTAAAACTGCTCTCTGTGTAGCATACACATATGCCTTGTCTCCAAGACAGTTTCCCCTTGTTCCTTTTAGTCTCCTTTCAGTTGTATTCTTGCTGTTTTATTCATTTTTCCCCCTTTTCCCTTTCACATTAACAAAGTAATTCACTTTCATATGTATTGCTAGAGTTGTATTTTTGTTTCAAATGGTGACTGCATCCCTCAACCCCAAAATGTCTGGGTAAATCATTTATGGCCATCTGTATTCTGTCATGCAAAAGAAGATGGTTCTTCCAAATAAATTCAGTGACTCAGCCATAATGACCAACATTGCATGTGTGCATGCATGTGTCTATGTATGTTTTGGGGGGAACTATCATTTTATAATTTCATCCACAGACAGCCACAACTCAGAGCTTTTTAAATGCCTATCCTTTAACAAACATAATTTTATTTCTAACATTTTTGTAATCCAAATGTGCTAAAACATCTAGGCAGCATACTGTGTATCAGAAAGAGTAAGTCTTTGCAGCCAAGTGAACCTGGCTTGGAAAACGCTTTCTCTCATTGACTAGCTGTGAAACTTTGGGCACGTTTCCGAATCTATCTGACCCTCACATTTGTCATCTGTGAAACAGGGAAAATAGTATCTACTCTGTGAGAAATAAAACTCTGAAAACAACTGATTCATAGTCAGTACTCATAAAATCTCTTGCCTGTTTCCTTTCCCTTTCTTCTACATAATTTCTTGGATAATGTGTTCAGTAGTCTAGACACTTGGAAATACTGAATTATTAAATATTTTCATGTTTCATTTCTCATGTCTTTCATTGGCAGTTGAAAAAAATATATTACCATAAGACATAAGCACCTGGACCCGTAAGCATAGATTAGCTCAGTCAAGCCCATCCGTATACATGAAGTCAAAGTCGGGTCCCACCCCAGAAAACATGGTGAAGTCCAGTTTGCCTCCTCCAGCAACGAGTTTCTCCTTTTCCCCTCTGTGTGTCCTTCTGGCTGCTTATGGACTCAGCGACCTCGCGCTGTCTCCAGTCATCCACAGTCAAGCCTGCTTTCAACAGAGAATGTGAGAAGCACATCCATTACAAGATATACATTATTGAAAAGGGTCAATAGGAGAATCTCCCTGGCTATTTTCATTTTAACAGAAGAGACAGATTTAAGTCAAATTATTAACTACTAATTGTTGTTTCTTACGTGTTAGTGAACCTTTCTGTTTTCCAGCAGACATTCTGGAACTTGTCAATTATGGTGTCCCTGAAAATTATTTTTAATTGGCTCTTTTCCCTTTAAGTGGCTCCTTTGGATGACCTCTGACCCTCCAAAGAGATCCACAAATCACTGGAAACTGCTCCCTTCTGGCCGAAGCCCGTTTCACTTGTGAGCAAGGCATCCAGTTAAATGCACAGTGTCGTCAAAGAAGGGAATTGGGAACAGAACAGAGGATGTCACTTACAGCAGAACTACTAGCTATGGTTATTCCTGGTCATCAACATGTCCCAAGAAAGACTTAAAAGAGCAAGAAAAGATAGAGAAGCATAACTTCTACCTTTAGTGCAAGATCAATTTTACTGTGACTTTCTTTTCTTTCCTTTTTTTCTTCTCTTGAAACAGGGTCTTACTCTGTCACCCAGGCTGGAGTCTAGTAGTGTGAACATGGCTCAGTGCAGCCTCCACTTCCTAGGTTCAAACAATCCTCCCACCTCAACCTCTTGAGTAGCTAGGACCACAGGCATGCACCACCATGTAACTAATTTTTAATTTTTCGTAGAGATGGGGTCTCACCGTGTTGCCCCGGCTGGTCTCAAACTCCTGGGCTCAAGCGATCTTCCTGTCTCAGCCTCCCAAGTGCTGGAATTACAAATGTAAGCTACTACTCCCAGCCTACTGTGCCTTTCTTTAAAATCTTTACTTTTAGAAAATATCTGAAAGCAAATAAAAACTTCATTAATTGTGAAGATAATGTATTACAAGCAAGAATATCTTATTTCCCCTCAGGTAAATTACAAGGGTATTTTCTTCACAACCCTTAATAAGACAAAGACTGCAAATATGCACAGATAATTGTTGATAATCTCAGAGTTAAGCTGACTTTTTGTTTCTTTGTTGTACTCTTCTGGTAGAGGATTTGGGTATATACGGAAGATCAAGGAGAAGGAATATAGAGGAATTCATTTAATTGCTAAATGTTTCCATGAAACGTATGAATAATACACTGTCAAACACTGGATTATTTACTGCCTTGTGTGCTTGCTTAATTATATCTTAGCAACTAGATTGTTCATTTCTCAAGGGTAAGGACCAAATCATCCATCTTCTACCTGGGTTCTCAGTCGGGGTTGGTGTCACTCCATCAAGGGGGTACATGGAAATAGGGAGGGGTTGGTTGTTGCTAGTGGTGCTACTGGCATTGCGCTGCTGGGCACGGGAGGTGCCAAACATCCTCCGTGTTGCACAGCCCAGCCTGTCACAGCAAAGCATTGTCGTGCTCACGGCACCACTAGTGCTCAGCATTCAAAAACACTGGATTCCTTAAAACCTTGCCCTGCTTAGTGTATTAGCCCGTTTTCAGGCTGCTGATTAAGACATACCCAAGGCTGGGAAGAAAAGTAAGTTGAATTAGACTTACAGTTCCACACGGCTGGGGAGGCCTCAGCATGATGGCGGGAGCAAAAGACACTTCTTACTTGGCGGCAGCCAGCGAAAATGAGGAGACAAGCAAAAGCGGAAACCCCTGGTAAACCCCTCAGATCTCGTGAGACTTCCTCACTATCACGAGAACAGCATGGGAAAGACCGGCCCCCAGGATTCAGTTACCTCCCCCTGGGCCCCTCCCACAGCACGGGGGAATTCTGGGAGTTAAGTTCAAGTTGAGATTTGAATGGGGACACAGCCAAACCATGTCACTACGCAAGCCTTATATTTCACCACTCCCCCCTTGCACGCTATATTTAATCCTTACTGAGCTACTTCGTTCTGGATCATGCCAAGCTCTGTCTACTTGTGCATCTTTGCAGATTTTATTTCTTAGGCTCCTGACCTACTTTCTCTGCTAGCGAATGTTTTTTAATCCTTCGGGACTCAGCCCAGGCACCTCCAGAAAGCCTTTGCTTCTTACAAACCCAGCCTGAAATAAGTGGCATCTTTATGTGCCTTCAAAGTACCCTGTGCTTCCCTCTGCCATGACATTTGTCCCAATGAATTGGGGTTACTTTCATATCCTCCCACTAGACTAAAAGCTACTTCAGAATAAGTCGTATGTCCCAGCAATTCACTCAGTGCCTGACATATAGTGGGTACTTAATAATTTTTGAATAAATGGCTCTAAATCACTGATACTGTCAGACAGGAATTAGTTCATTTGGCAGATATTCACTGTGTATTCCTGATAACTTCATGCCAAGGAAGAGTCTTGGCATGAAGCAACACTGCCATTATGGATGGGGAAGAAACCTTAGGAATGAGGTTAGGAAGAAGGGGCAGAGAAATGATCCACATAAGAGGGTCAGCTCAGGCTTCATTCACTCAGTAGCCCTTAAGACTGTGAGTGGGATATGGTGGTAGGAGGGGCCCAGGCGACACTGTTCAAAGTTTGGAGCTTGGACCCAGGCCGTCCACAAACATATTGACCCAAAATCAGGTACAGAAGTAGGAGTAAGCATTTAGGAATCTGACAGAATAATTTTGTGTCTCTTAAATCTTATACTGAAAACATTGGTGCTTGTCTTTAATGCCATTTTTTCTAGTCATTAATCTTTATCATATCTTATAAATAAATTGGTTCCTGGTGGATCTGAATTTTTTTTTTTTTCCAAAAAAAAAAGAAGGAAGGAAAAAGATTTCAATAGCTGGTCCTCAGCAGTGTGCACCAGACTGGTCTGGGTGTTCCCAGCGATGACTCTTGATTTGTACCAGATTCCAAGTTAGATGCCAAAGAATCAGGAACTTGCTGCCAGTTCTTTCCTTCCTTTCCTCCCCTCCTGGCAAGAAGTTGACTTACTTGAGACAGAGGCAAGGGAGTAGGACAGGGTCCTCTCTGAGTACCTAGGTTTCTAGGTAAGCCAATAGTACTCAGCCAGAGCTGCCATAAGAAGAAAAAAAATTCTGCTCATCTGGATCAAGCCAGTCTGACAGGAGACTGGGACACCATAGCATCTGGGGTCCCCAGTTTTCACCCAAGCAGCAGGGTTTATGGTAGCATAACTAAGTCTAGCACCTACCTCCTGGTGGACTAGTGGCCACCAGTATACACTTCATTCTGATGATGATGAACTCAAGAAATGTATGCGACTGGCTGGATTTATAGGCTAAGGAGCCTCACTGGCAGCAACTCAGCAGGTTATGGGAGGCAGTGGCCAACGTGCCTAGGATGAGGGGAGCATAGTGCCAGGTAGTGTGAAGATTCGGACGTGAACAGTGCTGTTGACAGTTTGAACCCAAAGCATGGACAAAAGTACAAATAGAATGCTCTAGGAGAAAAAAAGTTCAAAATGTAATACAGCAGCCTGAAAGAGTAAATATGAACTAGTTTGTGTGCAGATTCAAGCAAGGCACATTACTTTTACAACCTTAGTGGAAGAAGTTGAAGATGGTAATGGTCATGGTACATTTATTGACTGTTAAGTAAGAAGCAGTATGACCCTCATAAAGATTGTTTATGTGTGGCAGGGTTGAAGTGCCACATGATAAAACTCATAAGCTTTACTTAACAAGAGTTGTAACCAGTGTAGAAAAAAATCCTGCCAGACATCGTGTCTGCTTTGTTTGGAATAGAAGCATAAATATCTAATTTGCCTTGTTACAGAGAAGAATGCATGATCTATGCAGCATGTAACCAAATAATCATTCTATCAGGCTCAAAATGTAGGGAACATAGTTAATTTGCTGCTTTGCCCTAATCCTTTTTCTCAGATGGTGAAACAAAAATCTCTACATTTGTACTTCCTTTAGTCATATTTCACCTCTTAGAAGCTAAAAACACAATTTTGCCAGAAGATCAAAAATAAGAGCAGCCAGTAGCGTAAGTCAGTGTACCTAAATTAGGAAAGTTAAAAACACACACAGCAATACATTTCTGAAAGTTTTTTTTCTCTCAGCATTTCTCTAGTCTGTAGGGCTTTTTTTCTTTTCCATTTAAGTGTTGTGTCATGAAACCAAGTGTGTCTGTAATGATAAATATGTCTCAGGAGTGCAAGGTAGGACCCTATAAACCTTTAATATTAGCATTTCATCACAAAAGTTCCTTTGTTAATTTTTCTGTTGAAGAAAAATGAGGGTGACTAGCAGCCTGAAACGAAAGCTTAGTTTTTGTTTTTAAACAAAATTGACTTGATGTGGTTTAGGTTGAAAACTGAGATTTTATTTTTTTTTAATTTGTCAGGCTTTTATTTTTTAAGTGGTGCCTTGCCTGTGTTAGATGTTTCAGTTTCCTAGTGTATTTGTAATACCTGAAAGCAAATGAATTTTTATGAAACCATAAAAATGATCAACTGTATACTCTTATATAGAATGTTCATGTGCAACATAATTGTTTAATGCTATTTTCTTTCCACATTAAGTCACCCCAAAAGACTGTTGATTGTTGCAAACACAGTTTCTTCATGCCAGAATTCTCCAGACCTATGTCTCAAGGGACCCTAGTCAGGAGAGTAATTGTGTATGTTGCTGCTTTCTATTGAATGCCCGGTGTCAGCGGGCAGTTTGGACTGACTCAGGTTGTAGAACAGTGCATTTCACCATGCTGAGTAGCCTGCCATTCTGGTGTAAAGTGGGAGTAACCCCTCAGTTATGGCTAAGGGAAGAGAGAGTTGGATGGTGAAAAACAGCACAAGTTTAGTAGATATGTTGTATTCAGAAAAGACTGAGATACCATTCTATGTGAAGTTGTAAATTTTGCCTTAATGTATAGATACGTGCCCAAAGCGCCGTATTACTTTGATTTGTGTAGTACTTTCTACAAAGCACTTTACCTATTAATCATCTCACCACCTAGACAAACAACTCTCAAGCAAGTTGTTTAACTTCTTTGAGCCTCAGTTTTCTGACCTGTGTAAGTGGTGTAAAATTGCACAGCATCCTATTAGCCAGCCTCACAGACTTGCGAAAGTCAAATATAATAGAGCTTAGACATGCAAATGTTATTTTCCGGGCTCCAGAGTAAAGTCACATAAACAAACAACTGTTTTTAAAGCAACTAGTAAATGCTAAATACTGTGCTGTGGTCAGCGGAGTCCAGTTTCATATACTGGGAATGGATTCTGGCATTCCTCTGACATTTTATACTGAATCACCTGTTCTTAAAAACTGAAGATGAGGCTAGGCGTGTGGCTCGTGCGTGTCATCCTAACACTTTGGAAGCCAAAGCAGGCAGGTTGCTTGAGTCTGAGAGTTAGAGATCAGTCTGGGCAACATGGTGAAACACCATCTATACAAGAAATACAAAAAAAAAAAAACCAATTAGCTGGGTTTGGTGGCATGTGGTACCTACAGACCCAGCTACCTGGGAGACTCAGGTGGGAGGATCACTTGAGCCCAGGAGGTTGAGGCTGCAGTGAGCCATGATCATCATGTGATTGCACTCCAGCCTGGGTGACACAGTGAGACTGACCTTGTCTCCAAAACAAACAAACAAACAAAAAACAAAGATGAGACTAGGTTAATTGAGGGTGGGGTGAGGAGGGAAATAAGGGATGTGCCCTAGCTTTACATATTTTCTAAGATTTTCTGTTTGAAGTATCCTTATTTGCTTTAAATTTGAGATTTACACAAAGTGATTTCAAACTCATGACGTGTCCAAAATAAGTTCTGCTTTGCTAGGCTTGAGCCCTAGGTGGTCATGTCCCCTTAGGCCGCCTAGAGTCTTCAGGATTGTAATGTCTTACACATGTTTCTACGGGATCTGCAGAGCTGGGTGCGTGGAGCTCATTTGCATGCACTTGATTCACAGCCTCTCTTTCCAGGCAGTTCCATTTTCCTTCTCAGAACAATGTCGTAACTGTTGAAAGTGTCCAGATTTCTATGTTTGTTCTCAATGACGAAGAGCAGAAAGTCTATAAAAATGTTAAATTATGGTAATAAAGTAAATGTCTTCATTTACTGAGCTGATCTTTTCACATTTAGAATAAATATCTCCTTTGTAGTAACTCCTTAGAAAAATTCCAAAAGCTTCGTAACATTATTATGAGAAAATATGTTTTTTTTCCTCCTCTTGTGAAACTGGTTAGCAACATCCCAGAAAACTAGAATTCTCTAATAACCTTTAGGTCAAGTGCCTGTCTTCACACACATCTCTTTTATTCTACCTCGCTTATGAAGGAGCAGTTTATTCTTAATTCCTAGCTGCTTTTTAGGGGACCAAGTTAATCTAAGCAAAGAATGGTAAATCAGATTTGCAAACTGTGGTGTTAGAAAATAGAGTGATATCAAGTAATTAGAAAGAATCATATAGATCACTTTATCTAACCACTTCACAGCCCAAAGAAGCAGAGTCTCTGTCTAACATTATATGGCTGCCAACCTGAATGACCTAGCAGGACCCCATCTGTACAAACTATCAAAAATTCACTGGGCATGCTGGTACACACCTGTAGTCCCAGCTACTAAAGAAGCAGAGATGGGAGTATCACTTGAGCCCAAGAGTTCAAGGCTGCAGTAAACTGTGATTATGCCACTGCCCTCAGCCTGGACTGCAGAGTGAGACCCTGTCTCAAAATAAAATAAAATTACATGGCTGGTTTATGGGTGATTCTGTAGTTCAGTACTGTTGACACTAGGCAACACAAAGAGTGCTATTTCCTAAAGATTCTAGTGGACTAGAATGTAAGGCTTTTAAATAAAATAAATGCATGTGAAAACTGGCTTGGAGATTGTACCCTTCAAAACTGCTAATATCCAATGTTAATCCATCTCTCCTTAGTGGGTCTGGACTCCGTGTAATACAGTCGCCCAGTAAAAGAAAACATCGTCAAGTACTGCATCAGGGAGCAGGCATTTGTCTGAGCTGCAACGCATGCTTTCTGGGTCTTGGATTTTTCCTTGCTCTTAAATTAGAATAATAAGATGGCTGACATGAACGACTAATGTCTTCATGGAATACCATTCTTTCGTAAAAATCGCCAAAAAAAATCACAGTTCATGTCCCAGAGCCCAGGAGTAAAAGGTGTTTTTGACTTGTGACCCTAACCTTTCCAATTTATCCTTCAAATTCACATAGGTTCAGTTCAGAATGAAGGTGGAAAGAGCCCATTGGACCTTAAGGTTAAGCATTGGAGAGAGGTGGGAAACATGTAGAATCATTTTGAGAGCCTCTAGTGTTATTTGTGGGATAGACTGGTCTCTCTAAGATACTCTTGAATTTACCTTTCTATCCAGATTATTTTGGTTCTATAATAAAAACAAACCTTCTGTTTTCCCCTGTAGTTTTCCTGTCTGATTCAGATCCAAGTCTACATTTTTGGAAGTCCACACATGTCCATGGTCCATCAGTAATAATGTTTATGGATGTCATGACCAAAGTCGTCTTCAGCAAGCACAGTCAGGAGTCGATTGCGGGGGCTGGGGGGCAGGAGGGAGTTAAATCAATACCTCGAACCTGCTGTCCAACAGGCGGTCTTTTGCTGTGCAAGCATCACCAAGTCTAGGCAAGGACCAATTTGAGTTTTTAATACATAAGTTCATTTTTTTCCCTGATGTTTCTGGATAAATAAAAAAGACAATTTTATTTAGTGTAAAGAAAGCTCAACAAGATACAAAAACCTATAAAGCTTGAGTCCACAACTTTATTAGTATGTTGCTTTTTACTAACTGTTAAAATGTTAAAAATGGTTTTAACATTCGATTATCTGAAAATTATCACCATACAACTAAGTTACTTAGGAGATTGGCAAATAGAGTATGAAGAGGGTAATAGGACCTGTGGAGTTAGGGGCCATTCTGGACTCCATGGGAAATCAGACCATCACACAAAGGCTTAGAGGTGGAAATAGAAAGAACAACGAACTCTAACCTGTAGCTCTGCGTCCACTGTCCATTGTTAATTCACAAAAGCCTTGATAGCGATGGAAGCTGAGCTTCCTGGTGAGTGCCCTGCAACCAAGACCACCCTTTCTCCTTGAGTCCTATGGAATCCTGACTGTACTTTGACTTGAGGAGAAGCAATTATGGGTTGATTTCAGGAAAGAATGATTAATAATGGCTTCCATTTGGTGAAATATAATCTGTGGCGGCAACATTGGTGTTTTTACTACCTCATGAAGCAACGTGAAGAAGAAGGAAGAAAAGTATGTAGAATCTTTTGCAACAAGCTATAAAATGGTCTATTTTGTCTCTAAAAATTAAACAAAAGCATTTTTATTGACAGAATGTTATAATCACATTGCTAATACAGCTTAATGCTTACTTTTTAACTAATTCATTTTCTCATTTGTGCAATCTAGAAAGGTTTATTAAATCTAATGATTGTTTTAGGATTAAGTAGGGGAAAGCATGTTCTAATTACGGAGATGGATAAAAGCAAACCAATTAACCAAAAACGTGTATTTCCCTCCTCATAGATATCTGGTCAGCCATATCTGAGATGAACTTGGGTTCCCTAGCTCCTGCATTTTTTAATCATGTTTTTAGATTTCATTTTTTACACCATCTGTACCATTAACATGACTGTAATTTCTGTCACAGTTGGAAGCTTCAGTTAATAAATGTTTTGTTTCGGAGGGGGATGGGAAGCAGACGAGAAGGTGGGAGTGTTTATGAATGAACCAAAAGGGAAGGGGCCCTGTCTTACCTGAGAAGCCATGAAGTGAAAATCCTGGACTTCCAGAACTGTGAAATTGGGATTGTCCTTTTCTGCCCCACCTTATAAATACTCTTAATTCTTCCTTCTAAAAAATTCCAGCCTAGTGGAAAGTGTTAATCACCAGCTAGTCAAAAAAATCTAAATCACCTAATTCATATACAACAGAGTATATACAAAAGAATGTGTGGTTGTTTTATCAAATTCAGAAGGACTTTTTGTGTTTTGTATGTCCTGAACAAAGCACAGTATCTCAGTACTATAGTTGAGAGTTCCAAATAAATTGATATTTTATCCTGTTTTTTTAGTTACAGGTTTTTCTGGATATGTTTTTCTTTTTTTACTAGTAAGTATTGCTGCAGGCTTTTAAAAAAAAAACACTGATTATGTTTTCAAAGTTGAAGAAAATAGTTTTAAAGCATCTGTAATTTCAAAGAGTGATAGTATGTTGATTAAAAAGTCCACAGAAATAAATAATAAAATTTTGTTGCAGGGAGGGGGAACGGGCAAGACACAGGCAGATTGTGGAGTATTTCATCAAAAATCAGCACACATACTGTTCCATTTTAAGAGTTCCATTCATGACTAAGAAAGAATAAACTAGATGAAGTGAAGACTGAATTTTTAGTTAAAAGTCCTGTAATAGTAAGATGAAGTTTTACATCTTGTAGCATAAGAGACATTCGCTTTGGTATTATAAAGGAGATATCAGTATATATTGTGTGCCTGCTGGGTGCTTAGGGATACAGTTTATTACAATAGAAGCCTTCCTCAAGGAGCTTACAGTCGGTAAACATTTGGAGGGCTAGGAGTTACAGTAGAATTGGAAACATAATTTACTTCAAGGTACTTTCTTTTTTGAGATGGCATCTCACTTTGCCTACCAGGCTTGAGTGCAGTGACACGATCTCGGCTCACTGCAACCTCCGCCTCCCAGGTTCAAGTGATTCTCCTGCCTCAGCCTCCCCAGTAGCTGGGACTACAGGCACATGCCACCACCATGCCTGGCTAATTTTTTTTTTTTGTATTTTTTAGTAGAGATGGAGTTTCATCATGTTGGCCAGGCTGGTCTCAAACTCCTAACCTCAAGTGATTTACCCTCCTCGGCCTCCCAAAGTGCTGGGATTACAGGCCTGAGCCACCATGCCTGGCCCCAAAAAAACATTTTTAAATGCTGATTTATATAATAAAATTATTTCAGCGATAGACAATGGAAATAGCACTTGACTTACCTGGTTGCAGTAATCTGTACGTAGTGTTCTTGCAGCATTTGCTAGTGACACATCCTCAAGTCTCATGAACCACATTCCCACAAAGCCCTGGAATGTAAAATTGGACCGCTCAGTTATGCCGGTAGAAGTAATTGCACATTTGGAGGGATGCCAGCAGGTCTTTCTGAAAGTGACTGCGTACACTGACAGTAAAGCAGCCACTATCATGGCTTCACTGGGAAGTTGGCAAGGTGACTCATTAAGTGAGTCCAGCAGACCTATCAATCTTGAGTAATTCGGGAATTCCGAAATGTTCACCAGCCAAATAACAAATAAATGTCCCAGACATTCCTATTCAAACTAGTAATGGTGAAAATCTGAAAATTGCCCACATAAACTGCACAGTTGCCAAACAGCACGCTTTGGGGAACATGAAAAGAATGGGGGCTGGGTACTGTGAACACCCAGCAAGGTACTGTGGTATTCACAGGAATACCCAGGTATTCCTTACTTGCCTTGCTAAAAATAAAACTCCTGATGCCTCCTCAGCGAGCATCTGGTACAAGCTTGCTTCCATGGTCATTTCCTTTAGTCCAGGGCCATGTTCTCGAAAGGGAACAGTGTAGTTATGAAGTTTGTTGTAATGAAATTTTCCCTGTGTGACCAAATCTTCACCCTTGAAACAAAACCTAGTTGGGGCAATGAAGGCAAATACAGCCGAAGCCTCCACAAAGCTTGCTTTAAACTTGGCTTTGAGTGTGTCGGTTAGCCAGATGCGCTTATCAATTAAACCAGTGACCTTGGGATTGATCAGAGTAGGCAGTCAAGTCCACCTATTATTTAAAATGGCTTCAGATAATTGCCATGAAGTCCTATGAAATATCACAGCCCAAGTTCAGGTTTTATCCTACCAACTTCGTCCTGACAGGCCTTCTAACTTACTCTTCCCCAGACTGAAATCAGAGTAATGAAAACAGTCAAACTGCTCATCAAATGTCCCATTACTATGAGAGCACACATTATTTCTACAGATATTTTCTATCAGTCACTAGATCACTACTCAAACGACAGCAGTGCCTGCCTGAAACATGCTTTAAAAATGACAGTCCCATACTGCAAAGACTACTTTAGCAGTAAAATTTACTGATTTGTCCCTCTGATCTCAGCCTACAAAAGATACCAAATGTTACTCAGAAATAAATAAAACATTTATAGAAAAGGAGAGAAAAGGTTATATGCTTCATTTTGCTTATCAATGTCATTTCCCAGCCAACAATTTTATTAGGGGTAGGGGTATGGTGACATGCTATTTTTAGTTTGTGGGAGAGAAATGTGACATTTAGAACAAATGTCATAGCATTTCTTCAATAAAAATCCATGCTGTCAGCTGCCTAGCTCTAGAGAATTATAGAAAAGCTGTACTGAACTACAGGAGAGGTAACAATAACTTGATTTTTAGTTTAACCCCCTCAGACCCAGCCTCAGCATGACTGGACAGTACTCACAGTTTTTCTGGGTTGCCTAGCTCTGGGAAGCGGTCGTGCTTTCATACAAAGAGTATTTGTTTAAAAGAATCTATTTCGTCTACCTAAGAAATGACTCTATGTTCAGCCAAAGCCTTGTGACCTGTTTTGTTCATTGAACCTTGAGGAGAAGCAATTTTTTCACAAAGAAAACTCAAATATCTACTAAAATAACTACTCCCATATGAAAGCCAGAAAATGACTTTTATTGCCTGTAAACAACAGGAACAGTAGAGGATGTAATTATTAGACTTTGATGGAAAAATGAATATGTAATAAATAAAGTTCTCATTATGGAACATTTGCCCTTATCTCAGTCCCCCTTTTTGTTGGCATATATTCACATTCTGTCATCTAACATCTCTGGGTTGTTATTTAACTTTTCAGGACAGGAGCCGTATCTTAGATTTCTCTAGCTCCTCCACAGTGCCTAGCACAGATTTTTATAAAAGTGTTGAACAACTGAAACATGAGTTTGAAAACTACAGTTCATATCTACAGTTTTTTTTTCACTTTCTAGCTCTCCCTAGCATGCCACCTCCACCCCCAACACCCACAATGATCACTTTCAGCCTTTGCCATTTTCAAGGCTCAGATTCTCCTTGCTCCTTCCTTACTCCTACCGCGTAATAATAGTAGTCTTTGCTGACAGTGACCTATGCTCTTTGAAATACGTATTATCATCTCCACTAGGTAGGAAGATGGAGACATTGTGCTGTTTTTGCCATTCTCTCCTTTGCTCTTGAAAATAATTCTGTGCTTCATTCATTATCTTTTTCTTTCCTTCCTGTCTCAGGAGAGGGTTCTCTCTTTCTTCGCAAAGCTCTTGCTTCCCTTAAACTCTCCATCACATCCCTTCAGCCTGTCCTGGAATCCCACCAGTTGTCCCCAGTAGTCTCTGTCTTCCTTTTTCTCACTTCTCCCCTTCGCTTTCAGATGGACATAGTGTAGTCTCCAATTTAACCCGCTGTCTTCTGTAATTACCATTAATTTGCTAAACATGAATTGAGCACTCAGTAGGTACAGGCACTCCGCCAAGTAACAAGGGTATACTACTCTCAAATGAGATGAAGTTCCTTCTCTTAAGTAACTCACAACTGATTCAACCAACAACCGGTTATATAACCCCCACCAAGCATTCACTCAGCGAACATTCATCCAGTCAAATTGAGGTGACACAATGACTGCTAATGACAGTCCTTGCTCTCACTCTCAAGGACCTGCTGGTATATACTGTTCCTGGAGCCTATGCTAGCTATACCTCTCATTTTGAATGTTTGCTTATTTACTGCCCATCATGATTATTTATGTTTTATATGTAACTATAATATCCTTAATGCAGTTTTTCTTCAGTTACTGTGAAGACAAAGACTGGTTTTCCAAAGCTGAATTACTTTTTATCTTTTATGGTCTTTGTTTAACAGAGTACCCAAACACAGCTCCCCCTCGTATGCCACTCCGGCCATGTACCGCGCAGGTCCAGGGAGTACCAAACTCATCCCGGTTTTAGGCGGCCTTGCGTATCAGTGCTTAAGAAATATTTCCATGTGACTCCTAGTGTGCCAGCAATTTTTGAGACATATTTCCATTTCCTGCATTTTTTAAGTCTTTTATCTCTCCTATTCTTTTTAGTCATCCTGCTATATACAGCCATGTGAATAATTCATGTTCACTGGTTCAGAAGTAGGTGATGGTTTGAAAATTCATTTTTGTATGAATTAGATATATATGATTTAGTAACTCGTATATGCCCCCAATTATATCCTTCACCTGTTTTTTCTAATAGTGTTTTGACATGATTTTTTTAACACTTGTCATCTATATTGACAACCTCATTGGCAGGGTAGAGGTATGTGATTTCTTTTTTTTAATCGTTAAGCATTTAAACATGAATTCTCAAATACAAAGAAAAGAATTGCCTCTGTGTGGATTTATTTAAGACTGTAAGGAATTAACCTAATGTCATTTGAATTTAGATTGCTTCTGCCTCTGTTCTGATAAGTTAGCGAACATATGTCATATTCATTCAATTATGGCAGCTGTTTAATCATCAATAGTAATATTTTATATTAATCATAATGGAAGCTGTATCACCTCTGAATTTGTGTGCCCATATGAGAAGAAGGATATCACACTCTTAACGAGCAACAGGATTTCTCTTAGGAAAGGAGCTGGCTTTGCTTAGAAAACTATCTTGATAAACAGTGTGGTGGACAAAGTTAGAACCTAAGAATGTGAATTACAAGGAAACAAGGCTAGGAAAGACAGAATGAACTGCTCAGCAGTAGAAAAAAAAACAGACGGATTTTTTTCTCTCAGCATAAATGAAAGGGTAATAAAAGAGAGGGAAGAAGTGGGGAATAACTAATATTCAGTTTTACGCGGTTTGCATTTTTCCCTGTGTGCACAGAACTAAGCCAAAAAACCACAAATTGGGAGCTAGGTAAGTCCTTGAGAATGCAGGTCCTCTGGGTGTTTATGGTCATTTGAGAAGGACGCTGGACTTTATTCACCCAGGGCAAGGATGGGGAGATGAGAGCCAGTCTAACTATATCTAAAGGGGTGGGGAGACTCCAGATGACATCTGAGTTTCATAGATATTCATGGCCACCTTCAGTTCCTAGCCCTGCCTTTTACTAGCTGTGTACCTTTGGGAAAGATACTTAATTGCTCTGTGCCTCAGTTTGTTCATAACATGGGAATCTCAACAGTGCATTTTTAACAGGTTGTCATGGTGATTAAATTAATGCATGTGGAAGAGGTTGGAGAAATGTTTTGCGTCTAAGTACTGGATACATGCCACACACATCATCCATACTCTTGGAAACACATAGGATAGAAGATTTGGGTTTGTTTTTATGTACATGCTTTAAACTTACATACAAAGAAGTAATATATCAAAAACACATCCTAAAACAAAGAAGTACTATATCAAAAACCCACCAAAAACAAAGGTCGCCCAGTATCCCTACTTTCTAGCAACTTCATTTCTCCCTTAAATGGAAAATATTTTATGCCTTAAACAAATTGACTCATGAGTAACTTTCTGTGAAACAATGTTTGACTCCGTATGTCATAGCGTATTTTCAAAGACCAAAATTTTAACAGTGTCTGGATATATTAACCAATCCTTATACATTTGCTCCTTAAAAAAAAATAATATTGCTTAGTTTCTGAAGCAATGGTGTAACTAGTTCTTTCCATATAATGTTAAATGTTTTAATCATTTGGTTCTTGTCTACCTGAAATGGAAACATAAATTGCTTTGTAAAAGTTGGTAAGCTTCAGTGGTGGCTAAATACTCTACCATGTAAAAGATTAAAATACAAGAGTGGGCCTGGAGCGGTGGCTCACGCCTGTAATCCCAGCACTTTGGCAGGCCGAGGCGGGTGGATCATGAGGTCAGGGTTTCAAGAGTATCCTGGCCAACATGGTGAAACCCAGTCTGTACTTAAAAAAAAAAAAATTAGCTGGGAGTGGTGTCGAGCACCTGTAGACCCAGCTCCTTGGGAGGCTGATGCAAAAGAATCGCTTGAGCCTGGGAGGCAGGGGTTGCAGTGAGCCAAGATCACGCCATTGCACTCCAGCCTGGCGACAGAGCGAGACTCCGTCTCAAAGAAAAAAAAGATATTAAGAATGTAATTGCTGTTTATTTTTATTGCTTTTATTTAAAACATTTACTGCTGACCTATTGGTAGCCATTTAGAATATTTGCCACATTTATTACAGTAGATCTAAAAACTCAGTTGTGAAATATTTTATAATTTGTATCCTCATAATCTTTGGAAAACATTTAGATTTTGATTTTAAAATGTTTAGAACATATTTTTCCCTAAGCAATTGTTTGATCTGGTTTTTTTCTCCCCCTAGAATTACACTATTTGCCATCGATGTATGTGAGGATGGGGAAGACAGCTTTAAGAAGCTGCTGCAGTTAGTAGCAATTCCTTTTACAATTGCAAGGGGACTTTTGAAATAAAATACTCTATTTCCCCAGCTCAAGCTAGACAGGGAAATCAGAAACATGGAGGGAGAAGGGGCCCAGCTATGACAGTAAGCAGGAGGAATTTGATTTGAGGAGCACCTGGAGAAGCCTGGTCTTACCCAGGGCATCACCTCCCATGGTAATCTTCCTAGTCTATTGCTTTCACTTAACTACATTTTCCGTCTTGAGACAGTGAAAGCTCTATAAGAATAGGGACCGTGTCTCCTTGTTGTATTTCAGTGCCTAGCACATATAGAAGGTTAATGAATATTTGTTCAATGAATTAGTTGATTCACTTATAAGTCCCTTTTCAATTTGGTGATTATTCATTATGTTCAAGAGAACCGTTTCCCCTGCATTAGTAATTAGTCCTGCTGGGAATGAAATTTCATAAAATCTGTGAGAAGGGCAGCCTGACACTGTGTGTCCAGGACTTCTAAATGTGCTCAGCAATCTATTACAAAGGGACAGGGTGGATCTGAATAAACATAAATCTGTGAGGATGTTCATTGCAGAACTGTTTATAGTAATAAAATGTAAAGAACAACCGAAATATCCCATAGTAGGTGATGAGTTCAGTAAATGTTGCGTTCATATGGCATAATGCCAGTCACTAAAATCATGTTATAGGACAATATTTAATAATAGGGAGGGGAGTGTTCACCAATACTTCAAAAATTGAAAAATTTATAAAATAACATGTATATGACCCTAATCACATAAAAAAATTTTATTACACATGTGCTTAGGAAAATAATACTGAGCCGGACATGGTGGCTGACACCTGTAATCGTAGCACTTTGGGAGGCCAAGGCAGATGGATCACTTGAGCTCAGGTTCAAGACCAGCCTGGGAAACAAGGTGAAACTCTGTCTCTACAAAAAAACTTTTAAAAATTAGCTGGGCATGATGGCTTGTGCCTGTAGTTCCAGCTACTGGTGGGGCTGAAGTGGGAGGATTGCTTGAGCCCAGGAGGCAGAGGTTGCAATAAGCTGATATTGCAGCACTGTACTCCAGCCTGGGCGACAGAGAGAGACCCTATCTCCAAAAAATAAAAGGAAAAATAAGACTAGTAAAATATACACTACGGTGTTAACATTAGTGATCTTTAGCGAATCCCTTTTTTTCCTTCTTTTTCTATATTTTTGAAAATGTCCAAAATGAACATTTATTCCTTTTGTAAAGAAGAAAAGGAGAAAGAAAGTTTTCCAGTGCCATTTTGTAGAATGATAGGACAAGCCTGTCTGCAAGGAATTGAAACGGGAATGGGAGGTTTAGAAGGGAGAACGATGCCTGTAAGGAAGATAGCAAGATATAGGTCAGCTCTGAGCTGCAGCCACTGGAGAATTTGTGTGGTGGGATGACTAGAATTCAAGCAGCTGGAAAGGTGCAGAGATCCCTAGGAGTGAGATTGGTGTGCATGCTGCTGTGGCTGCTTCGGCATGGAATCCTTCTAAGAGTATCAAGCCATATAAAGCAGGTGGGAAACAGAACCTTGTATGCCTGGTAAGCTTTGCCAAGGAGAAGGGTCTGCTCTCTCCCTGTGTTGGGTTTTCAGCATCTGATTTAGCATATTTTAGCCATGTATTCCTTTGGCTCTTCATAGGTGTTTATTGATTTCTTTTTCTGCCCCATATTCTTTGTTTCTGTTGTGATGCTTAGAGAGATGGTGGGTAGGGTGGAAAGAGATAGGCTGTGAACTTAGCAGAATTCAGCACATGTAGATTTGATCCCTCCTTTATCACTTATGAGTTCTATGACCTTGGAAAAATTTGCTGTGATGCTTCAAGCCAGCCGTGTTAAAATGATGCTAATAGCAATCACCTTGCAAGGTTTTAAACAAGATACGTTTATGTAACGTCACCAACCCAGTTCCTTTGGTGATAATAGACAGCTAGTAAATGTTCCTTACTGTTCTCAGGATTGTCTTCTCTCAGCCAGGTGCTGTAATATATGCCTGAAATCCCAGCTACTCAGGAGTAGTAGTGGGAGAATAGCCTGGAGTTTGAGACCAGCCTGGGCAACATAGTGAGATCCTGTCTCAAAGAAACAAACGAAAAAAAAAGATTGTCTTTTCTCATTGTTCTTTCTTGATGACACAAACACAGTGTATCTTATAATTACAAAGCCATATGCTTGTGTTGATATCTTGTTTTTTGTTTTTGTAGTTTTTACTTAAGTAATGTAAAGAAAATAGCGAAGTGAAAATCTTCACCAGTGAAAGCAAACTGTTCCTCATCGTTCTAACCAAAATCAGTCGTTTGATAGCACTTCTGTTTCATTATGACATACATCTACCAGCCACCTAACCTGGCCTTACTGAAACAAAACAGTCTTTGAGAAATGTAAGCACATCACTCAGCCTTGTTATGGAAAACTGGCAGAGCACCTGGATGTGCCCGGAGGGACTGTGACTTCACTTCTCACTCCATAAGCAACATCCTTCTGTTGTGAATTAAATCTTCACAGTCAAAATCTGTGTCTGCATGTGCTTGTTTATTTGGAAAAGAAATGTGATTCAGAGAGGCATTTTATTTGTAATACTTGTGGAGCAATACGATATTAAGTGAGCTTAATATTGGTAGAGTGCTCTTTTCATTTTAAAGATTCCTCACATGCATTTATTTTTCTCTCTGGCTTTCCTATCTGCTATTAGGCAACACACAAGTTATATTTTATACACATGTGTAAGTATGATGCTTTACGTGTGTATACAATATGAATATGATATATATTCTTTATGTGAATTGCTGTGCATATCTGAGAATATGCATATTAGTGAACTGGTTTCAATTTACACAAGGCAGTTTCTTTTTTCTGCTTTCACCCAAGCTTTGTTGAGGACAGTAAATACTGCCTCTTATCTCCCATCCTAAGCTGGTTCAGCATCTGGAGAAGCTTAAGGTCCCAACACATCAGATTATCTTGCTCTAACTGTTGTTTATTACAGTCCATTTTGTCTTGTCACTCCAGTGGCAGAATGTCAGAGCTTTTCTTTGCATTGCCTTCAGCTTTCAGCCTCTGCAGGGATGTGATATGCTGCTCCTGCTTTCCTAGGGGGCAGGGTGGAGGAGATTCAAAGGGTCATGATGAAGCTGCAAGCCGGCTAACTACAGCACTGCTTATCTTCTTTGCTAACACTGGGAAGGGTTTATGCCCCACCACTTCACTCTCTGGACCACAAACCTGCAGCACTTTATTTTTGTTTGTGTTTGTTTTTTGAGATGGAGTCTCGCTGTGTCCAGGCTGGAGTGCAATGGCGCGATCTCAGCTCACTGCAACCTCTAACTCCCAGGTTCAAGCAATTCCCTGCCTTAGCCTTTCGAGTAGCTGGGATTATATGCACCCACCACCACCCCCAGTTAATTTTTGTATTTTTAGTAGAGATGGGGTTTTACCATCTTGGCCAGGCTGGTCTTGAACTCCTGACCTTGTGATCCACCTGCCTCGGCCTCCCAAAGTGCTGGGATTACAGACGAGAGCCACCACACCCAGCCCTGTGCACCTCATTTTATGAATATCTGTTAATTTCTTAGTTTCCATTTCTTTCCTTTTAAGACCTCTGTAACCACAGGCAAAGCACGTATGATGGTATTCATGGAAGAATTGACAGTTTAAGTGTAGAAACTTAATGTGAATTTCATCACTGACAAATATGTATTCTGTAATCTGAGTAGTTTAATTTAGATAAACAGAAATAGTTTATCTTTTAAAACTCTGACTAGAATAAACATTCACATGAATTTCCCATCTAATTGTTTAAAACTTCAACTTCTAGCCTTTTTTTCAGTTAGAAACGTATATGTACCTCATTATTTCTTTTTAGTTTTATATAATTGTGATCATGTATATAATTATCAATGATAGTATCTTTCTAGGATGAAGTTTTGTTGTGACAAAAGGTGCTTTCCAAATACATTTGTTTTGACCATTGTCAACATAGTTAATAATCTGTAGAAGTTTGCCTAATGCCTACCTCTGGAGTTCCTTGGCCCTGTTTTCTGAAACCTTTTTTTTTTTTTTTTAATTTGTTTGATAACCCATCATGCCTCATCAAAAAGGCAGTTTCTATAGTATTCTTGAAAAATGAGTGTAAAAGATTCGGGGGTGATAAATTTATTTCCAAGATGGAATACAGCTTATTCAGGTAAGAGAAAATCTGCCAATAATGAAACATTTCACACTGATTATAAGCTAGGACATATTCCTGTGTTTCTTCTTAAAATCAACTTTAGCCGAAGCCACCCTCTTCTCTTGCCTGGACTATGGAAGTTGCCTTCTGACTGGTCCCTCCACAGCCTTTCTTGTTCCCCTCTGGAGTCTGTTCTTCCAAGGGAAACTAGAATGATCTTTTATACAAGCTGTCATAGCAACCTGTGACACTCTCTTCAAAGATGTAACAGTTGCCGTTTTATATGTGTGTGACTATTTGATCACTGTCCATCCCCCCACTAGCTTGTAAGTTCCAGAAGGACAGAGGCCTGCCTGGCATATAGTGGATACTCAGTGAAGAGTTACTGGATAATTAAATGAAGACAGTCATCGCTGTACCAAGTTCTGTGTTTTGGGAGTATGTCCTCAGTTGCCCTGGTTTACACAGTTCTCACAGATAATCCACTCCAAACAGTGACACCTAATTCACTTAACCACCACTTGGTTGAAGTCTTACCTCCTGTTCTGAGTCTGCACCATAAGATAGCCTTTTAGAACTTGAACCTCTACTTCAGGCAGAGTTTGAGATTTGAAAATTTCTCTCTAGTTCCACCCAACACAGATTGGGTTTGAGAATATGTTTATGTAAGAGACAAGAGAGGGAGATTATTGACTTCCTAGCTACTCTTGAAAAAGATCTTTGCAGTGAGGCCTGATTATTTTCATAGCATGTATTTCCGGAACAAGCGATGTGCAAAAACCCTCTGTGACACCAAGTGTATAGGATTTGGTCTTGTGATTTTGGTCTACTTTTTGAGTTTCTCAGTGTTCAACAGTCCTCGGAGGAAGCACTTTGCTTATTTGGCAAAATGTGGCATATTCATGGTCCACATTGCAGATCTGCTTTAAGTTGTCTATCTCCAGTTGGAAAGTTTCAGTGAAAGAATCAGTAAGTCCTTTTTGGCTTTAAAACGGCCCCTGAGCAGTCACCTTTTTGTTTTCATCCCATCTGTTGTTTCTGAATGGGAAATAAAGATTTTTTTTTTAATTCATTGTCATTTTTGGACACACACATGTATATTTACTTTAATTTCTGGGATGCACATACAGAACGTGCAGGTTTGTTACATAGGTACACATGTGCCATGGCGCTTCCTGCACCTGTCAACCATCATCTAGGTTTTAAGCCCCACATGCAGGTATTTATCCTAAAGCTTTCCCTCCTCTTGCCCCCTACCCACCGACAGGCTCCAGTGTGTGATGTTCCCCTCCCTATGGACACATATATATTTTCATTTAAACAGTGGCTAATCCAGTCACAAGAATAGATCCTGGAATCTTAGAAAATGCAAATTAAAGAAAAAATAAGGATCAGTGATAATACAGGAAACCCCTTTTGTTGGCTGGAAGGGGTGCAGTGAAGGTCGTGTCAAGGAACACAAAAGACAGCCTCTTGGTGACACCCATCCTGGCCTTTTGCGTCAGCTCACAGTAATCACCTCGCTCTCCTAAGTTAAAAGCCATCATGAAAACGTTATATTGAAAGGGTTCATCTTCCTTATGTAGTTGACAAGGCTACATTTTTTTTCCTCCCCTGCTACAATATCGTATGAGATTGACATCACCAGAATAAAAATAACATTGATTGCTATATTTTTCAATACAGCAGATCAACAAACACCATCTTATAAGTAGCAATGACTTTCTGCTTCGTTAAAAAAATTATCTATGCTATAGAAAAACAATATTGAATGGTAGTTCCTTTGTAGGAACTACAGCTAGTGTGTGCTGTAGCTCTCTTTTCAGTCAATGGAAGAGATAAACTGTTAGCAGTAATAGAGAGATGGCCATTGAACTGAATATGCTGTTTTTAAGATAAAGAACGTTTTGGTGGTTTTAATCATTTATTTGCCTTTCTAGAGAATGTATCCACTTAATATATTTATAGGGGTGATCTACGTTCAGATTTATAAAGTTTCTGAACACAGATTTTTAACTATGCACATAGAAAGTAAATTTAGAGAAAAGAGTCTCAAAATCCACTCTTCTGTAAAGCTGACATATAAACTCTGCTTCTCTGGGCTTGGAGTAATTAAGCAGACATAATATAACACATAAAGGAATTTATTAGGCTTTTATTAAGGCTTGATAATTTGAGTTTCAGATTTTAAATCTCAGAGGGCTCATAATTGTCATTTTCTACTAAAAGCTGCATTTAGAAAGAAGTTAAACTGTGTTGCAAAGGAAAGGCACGTTTCAGTGGAAAATGCAAAACAGCATTTTCATTAATTCAGCACTTGAATGCAAGTGCCTATTGTGCCTAGTGGGAGGCTTTCAATAAGTAATACAGACGCTGCTTCCATGAGTTAATTTATGCTGATATTTTCTTCAGATTGTGCTGCAGGAAGTAGAGGTTTGAGGTTGAGATATGTCCTGGTAGAGAGGGAAGAGATTGGTTTCAAACTCCAGAAATGTGAGTGAATTCCTATTTGCCAAGCCGATTTCAGTCTTAGAAGTAAGGTTTTCAGTTTCTCTACTGACTCAAGAAATCACTGGGACTATTCCAGGTCTCTGCAGGATGAAGTTTGGAATAGTTTGTAACACTGAACAACCATCTTCTGATTAAACATCTTCTCTCCTGTTAACTCCTAATTCCCCATAAAATAATCTATCTGAGGTCATGATTATGTTCCCCAACAAAGACAACACTTTAAAATTTAAGAAACCTAGAACTGAAAACTGTACCTCTGATGGAAAACAGGTAAATAAGCATTGAAGCGTGAGGCCCATTCCACGGTTTTGCCCAGAACCAGCTGTGACCTTGTGCTTTCAGTTAGCAGAAATCTAGTTAATTGAGATTTTGCTCTAGTACTGAAAATAGAAACAAAAGCCACCTGACTCAGTCAGGCTCAGCATCGCATATGTGACTTCCCTGACACTTGTTAGCATTGAAGGACCTAGAAAAAGCCTGGCCTGCCGGGTACAGTAGCTGACGCCTGTAATCCCAGCTACTCAGGAGGCTGAGGTGGGAGGATCGCTTGAGCCCAGGAGTTTCAGGCTGTAGTGTGCAATGATCACACCTGTGTATAGACCCTGCCCTCCAGCCTGGTAACATAGCAAGAACTCATCTTGATGGAAGAAAGGAAGGCAGGAAAGGGCAGAGGGAAAGAAAGGGAGAACCTGGCTTAGTTTAATGCCACAGCTGAACCCTCTATGGTAATCACAGCGAGTCCAACTGGGACAGAACAGTGTTAGGACATCAACTCCCTAGCACACAAAATCTGCCTTGAAATTCACGCCTGATGTATAATGTTAGCAATGCCCATGTCACCTCCCCCTGACCCTGCAGCACAATCTTGCCTTGTGCAAAAGTTGCTTCTCTTGAGATGATTATTGAAGATGTGGTGGCTGTTCCTGAGTTCTCGTTCATGAGTCACCTTCCTGGGGTCGCTTTTAGAATGTGCTCCACCTCACTCTCTCTGTGATCCAGAGGCCTCACACAATCATTAACTGCTGTAGACTGGATCCTGACCTCTTAATCTTCACAGTAACCCAAAACAAGCACCTGCTTGGGGCCACTGCCAGAACACCCCTTGGTTTGGGAATAGAGTAGCCTTTAGTGTCTTGATTTCAAGTCACCGTCTTTTTTGCTTTCCTCATCTGTGTTTCTTTTTCATCCTAGTCACTTTCCCTCTCCCTCAAAGGTTCTCTAACCAATCATCCAAAATCCTTACTCTGTGGAGGCCTCTAAACCACAGGCATTTGTCAGATGAAAACCAGAAAAAGGCATGTGGTGTTGAGTCATAATCTTAAACTTTTAGTCTTGAAATCAGGTGCGGTGGCTCAAGCCTGTAATCCCAGCACTTTGGGAGGCCGAAGCAGACGAATCACCTGAGGTCAGGAGTTTCAGACCAGCCTGGCCAATGTGGTGAAACCCCATCTCTACTAAAAATATCAAAATTAGCCAGGCACACTGGTGCATCCTGTAATCCCAGCTCCTTGGGAGGCTGAGGCAGGAGAATCCCTTGAACCCGGAGGCAGAGGTTGCAGTGAGCCGAGATCACACTATTGCACTCCAGCCTGGGCAACAAGAGCGAAACTTCGTCTCAAAAACAAGCCAAAAAAAAAAAGAAAGAAAGAATGCTGTTATTTTAGTTATTAATTAGGCTCGCTGTCTCTGGCATTGTCCCTCTGTCTAGACCCAGAATGACCACCTAATTGTTGGTCTACTAAATGCTAGTCCAGGATGGCATTTTCACCAAACTGCAGAAGAGATAAGAAAAACACACACAGTACAACTTACAGCTTAAATTCATTATTTAAAAGATTTCAAATCACTTCCTCTTTTGAAATGATTGTGATCATGATCAGAAATTTTTAAAAAATTATGTACCTGCTTATAGAATGAAAAGTATACAACCTTATAAACAAACTGAGTTTTTAAAAAAATTTCCACTCATTTTACTAGTATTTAGAATCTGAAAACCTGGGACCTAAGATCTAATCAGAAGCCAGATTTAACCTCACTGTCTTGCCTCATACCCTGTAGCAGCCACCATAACCTACAAAAGCAAGTCCAGGGGCTTCAACATAACGCGCATAGACGGGGGCTGGCCCTTTACCACGTCCATCATTGTCTCCCGCTATTCCCTGTCCTGGAACTAAATCGGCCTGATGCCGTTCCTGCCTAATATTGCTAGGCAGGTAAAAATCATCCATGATGGTCAAGTATAAACCTAGAAGTTTGAATTCATTAACACAGAGTCAAAAATTCTCAGCATCAAAAGGTGAGGTCAGAATGCCCCCTCATCTTCCCTGGCTACTTTCTGCTTGAAGCAGTCTTCCCACCTTTATAAACTGGATTCACTTTACTCATCGTCCTTGAGGCCTGACTTGACCAGCTTTGCCCCAGCCTTTAAGCTACCACTCTAGCTTGCCTCTTCGTCGACAGCACGTACATACATAATATTGGAAAAAATATTTTTTTTAAAAAAGGTCTTTGCCATCACTAAGCTGTAAAGCTCCACAAGAGGAATCTGTCTAATTCATCTTTATGACATAGCACACACTGGGAAGATTTTTTTTTTAACTGAAATGAACAAATAGACAGCTAAGATGTGGTTAATCTATGTGGAAGCCAAAACCCTTTCTTTCCTCCTTCCCCAAATGTCTCTTCAAAGGAATGGAATTCCTTCCTGGCTAAAGCCTTGTTGCAGAGTAATTGACCACAGCTTTGGCAGCAGCAGAGATGACATCTTCACTTCCACTTCCTTAGCCTTTCCTTCCACTTTCCGTTTCAGGAGAGGAAGGACCACTTTGTTATTATTGAAATGCCTATGCTGTTTTAAGAATTTCTGACTGATTACTCCACTCCTGCCATCAGCTGCTTCTTTATCGCCCAACTCTCCTAAAATGTGGTGCTGAACTGGTGTTGTAGAGTAAAAAGAATCGTTGTTACTGTGAATTCTAAGGTCAAAACAGAGAGAGTCAGAAAAATAGCTGATAGCTAACGGATTCTTTTTATTTACTCTGAACAGTTCTAAAAGGATATAACAAATATGCTAATAGCTTCTTTTTACATTTGGGAGTTTTTACATTTGGGATAATTATTAAAAATCTTTATAATTATCTCCTTCATTTTGCTTTACAGAGAAGGAAATATTGAAGTTAAATGCTCTGATTTGAGAGCACATAGAAGAAACATTAGTAAATTACTGCGTTGACATATAGTTCTCATTTTCATAGTATTTTCCATTTCATTCAACGAAAGGCATTTCTTTAGCACTGACCATGTCACTGGAAGCCGCTGAGGACGCAGGATGAGTGGGACGCCTCTCACTGCCCGGGTCAGGGAGGCTGCTAGTGAGTCTATACTCTGTGATGAGAGTGCGGTGCATGGCATGCTGTGAGTGTGCTGACTTCAAAGAGATAGAGCTCTACCCACCTGTGGGCAGGGTCCACTCCGGGGAAGGTTCACAGAGGAAGCAGCACTTGAACTGAAAGCCTAGTTCTGTGCTGAGGAGGTGATTCTAGAAGTAGACTGCCTGGATTCATATCCTGGCTCTTCCACTCACTTACCTGTGTGACCTTCGGAAAGTAACTAACCATTCTATGCTATAGTTCCCAAATCATCAAATGGGGAATAATAATAGTTGCTTACCTCATAGTGTTGCTGTGAGCATTACACATGTTATATATATGAAGTACTCAGAACAGAGCCAAGTGCAGAATTAGCATTCATATGATTAGGAGTTGACCTGATAATTAAATTGGGAAGAAAAAGGAGATAGTCACAGGGTGGGGTACAGATGTGTGAGAGAGCCTACCATGTTCAGATAACTTCATGTGGTTTTCCTTTTTTTTGAGACGGAGTCTTGCTCTGTTGCCCAGGCTGGAGTGCAATGGTAAGATCTTGGCTCACTGCAACCTCTGCCTCCTGGGTAGTGGATTACAGGTACCCACCAGCACCCACATGTAATCCCAGCTAATTTTTGTAATTGTAGTAGAGACAGGGTTTCCCCAGGTTGGCCTGGCTGGTCTCAAACTCCTGACCTCAGGTGATCCACCCGCCTCGGCCTCCCAAAGCTCTGGGATTATAGACATGAGCCACTGCGCCCGGCCAGTTTTTCAGTATTACCAGAAAATGAGATATGACCTGAAAGAGTGCAGAGAGGTGGGAATTTTGAAAGTAGATGGGGTTTAGACTTTATTCTGTAGGTAATGAGGGACCTTTAAAATGTGGGTGATTAGATTTGGACTTTGTAAAGAAAATTCCCCTACCAATTTGAAGGCTGGAAGAGGGACAGGTAGGGTGAGATTGAGGATAGCATGAAGTAGATCACACATAACATGCCAGGCACAACGTGGTGTACGCTCGCAGGAGTGACAGTGGAAAAGACGCTACAGCCTCTCACACGGTAGCTTCATTAAAGGCTAATTGCTTTTATAACTCTTCGATGGGCCAGGTCCTTTGATATGCTAGCCAGCAACCAAGTCAGATCTCCTCATCCGGAATTTCACTGTTGAAAAAACTTAGGTGGACAAAGATTTAGCATTCACTGGACTAATCAAAGAGAGCATAGTAGAACCTTTTGATTGAAACGGAAAATTTTTTGCCTACCAAAAAATATTTGGATTTTTAAATTTGGGATTTAAAAACAAGAAAACAGAGAAATAATCAAGTAACCATAATGCAGAAATGACTAACCTCACTGCACCCCACGCTGACGTCTGTCTCCTGTGCTGCTCCTCTTTGTATCAACATCAGTGCTGCTCTCTTAGGAGGGCAGGTGTGAAAGGGGAACGAAAACAACCCTTGGAGACAGAACACCCAGACTGACATCTGGTTCCTCCACATACCAGCTGGGTGACCTAGAGTATGTCACTTAACCTCTGCGAGACTCAGTTTCCTTATCTGTGTCCGGGAGATAATGGTACTTCACACAGCTGTCATGAGGAGCAAATGAGATAATGTAGGTGAAAGCAGTGTGATATCAGAAAAGCGAAACAGGCACTGTGGCTTGCCAAGCGGTGCATCTAACATGGGCTACGGTTAGCTTGCGGCAAATCCTCTAGTTCTAACAATTGTGTGCCTAGTTGCAGTGCTGTGTTTCAGCCTGCGAGAAGGGGTTTGAGTAGTAACGCCATTAGATTTTAATTTTAGAGTTGCTTTTCTAAACTATTTCTGCCAAGGGTACTGTCAAGGCTGACAACTGATTGACTTAATCATTTCTAATCAATGTGCCACCGAAAGTAACCATGACTGATTCATAAGAACTATGGTAGGACTAGTTTATAAATATTAGAAAACATTTAATTAGCCTAGAACCAAAGACAGCAATTAGTTTATAATAGATATGAAAACCTTATCCAACATTAGCTACTTAACTTTAAATCATCTACCCCATGTCACCAAAATTATTTTTTTAGGACCCAGTGTGGTCAAGAATACACACTCTCATTGGCATCGAATTGATGGAAAGTCAAGGTCCTCTGTATTCTATTCTTTGACCTTCCTTTGACACATTAAGAATGCCCACTCTCAGATGGCTACTGCAAAGCTTGTAAACTGATTAATCGACCAAAATCTTAAGTGTATTATTAATGGATACCCATGTGGTAGTACCTTGTCTAACACATTCTTCACCAGTGAAATAAATCAATACATTCCATTTTACTTAATACATTAAATTAGTGGCTTCGTAAGCCTTACTCAGGGAGACACAAGGCCCTGCAAGCTGATCTCATAGAAGATATCTGAGCTTCTAAGGCCCTCCGTCATCTCATTCCGCAGATGTCTTCAGAAGCCTTGAAACTGTTGGGAGCTGATAAGTAGACGTGCACACCCAAGGAAGTATACTAAATTATAAACAGCTTTGCAGAACTGGCAGAGCATTATCATTTGGCAATAAGCGTGAGGAGTGGTGAAGTTATGTTCCAAGCTGCATTCGAGATACCCTACACGTAGTCAAAGACTGCAGTTCACCATAGGAAGCAGGCTGACCAGTGGCTGGAGCATAAAGGCAGAAAGTGCGATCAAGTAGATCAAGATAATCAAGTAGAAATCAGTGCAAATCAGGTCAGCCCTTCTTTCTGAGTGCAGTTGAGAACCTCAGGCACCACTGTGCCAGCCTTCTCCTGCTCCTCCTCCTCCTAAGAACCAGATTCAACGCAGATAACATCCAGGTGCTCCGTCTGTTTCATCAGTGTTGCTCAGGAAGGGCATTTGAGCCTCAGTGCAGAAGGGATCATTTTCAGGGTCCTAAAATGTCAAGCAGCCTAGAAAGACAACTCATTTGAGCAGATGCTGCACAGGTAACATATGGAAGTCACAGAGATTAATTTTGATTCACTAGTGAGAAGAACCTTTAATGCTTAACTGACATAGCTACACATGAAAAAAAATTCTTTTTTGTGTAATTGCACATTTCCTTGGACACAGAGCTGTTGTCTTACAAATCAGAAAGTAATCCACCACAGTTGGGAAAAGTGGAAGGGGTAATTTCAAAATAAAAAGCACACCATCTGTTTCTAAGGGCAAAAGGGAATATTCCAAAAATCAGAGTAGTTTCAAAGAGCTATTAAAAAACATTTGTAATGTACTGTCATACCCACAGCCCACATAAATAGCATGCTTTTACCAGTTGTCTTTTAGGTAATCTGTTTACTAACCAGAAGAGCTTTGATCAACAGAGCTTGGATATTTTTCTGTATCTTTGTCTTGCTTTTTATTCCCATCTATCTGTTTCTCCCTCATATACCCTTTTCTCCTCTCCTCCTCTTTAAAATATCCTTCGTCACGAAAACATAAATATGTAAGTGTATTCTTTTCTGCCCAAGATGGGAGATAATTCATTGTAGACACACCTCCTGGGCTGCAAGACGAAGTTCCAGATTAGTCAAGACTTGAGAGAAATTGTGAGGAGCAATGAAGAGCAGGTAGGAACCTACGTAGGATGATTTTTATCTAGACAAGAGAAATGCAGGCAGAAGCAAAATAAAATGGTCTGCAAGTTGGGTATTAAAAAAAATACAAGTGGAATATTTTACAAAGTCTGCCCCGTGGTGATAAATCCAGATGAGCAGATATTACAAAATGCCCTGCGCCTGTGTCCTCACACCAAAAAACCTGTGTCATTTTTAAAGTGATATTAATCCAACTAGCATAACCCTCGGTGGGTTCCTCTGCTTTCTGACAAGATGAAAAAGTGATAGAAAAGTCATCAAATCTCTGGCCAGCACAGTGGCTCATCCTGTAATCCCAGCCCTTTGGGAGGCTGAGGTGGGTGGATCTCTTGAGGCCAGGAGTTCAGGACCAGCCTGGCCAACATGGAAAACCTTGTCTCTACCAAAACATACAGAAATTAGCCAGACCTGGTGGTACACACCTGAAATCTCAGCTCCTTCGGAGGCTGCGGCAGGAGAATCACTTGAACCAGGGAGGCAGAGGTTACAGTGATCTGAATCTGAAATCGCACCACGACACCCCAACCTTGGGTGACAGAATGAGACTCCGTCTGAGAAAAAAAGTCATCAAATCTCTGATGAATGTAGATGTATTAGTCTGTTCTCATGCTGCTAATAAATACATAACCAAGACTGGGTAATTTATAAAGGAAAGAGGCTTAATTGACTTACAATTCCACATGGCTGGGGAGGCCTCATGATCATGGCGGAAGGCAAGAAGGAGCAAAGTCACATCTTGCATGGCAGCAAGCAAGAGAGCATTTGCAGAACTTCCGTTTGTAAAACCACCAGATCTCGTGAGACTTACTCACTGTCACAAGAACAGTATCGGAAAGACCCGTGCCTGTGATTCAGTGACCTCTCACTAGGTCCCTCCCACAACATGTGGGAGTTATGGGAGCTACAATTCAAGATGAGATTTGGGTAGACCACATCAGTAGATAAATTCGTATCTACCAGTGAGAGACGCAGAGTAATAATGAAAACAGCTGCTGTTGTGCGGAACAACACACAAGTGAAGTTTAGTGTCCGCTGCCTTCAGCCTTGTCTGATAAAATGCTGGATGCATGCCACTTGAGTTGGTCACCAGGACTCTGTTTTACTGTCTGCAGAAGCAGCACTAGTGCGATAAATCACCTCCTGTCATGCAGGGATTGGGAAGAAAAACAACAAAAATTGTTTTATTAGTTTTCTTATTTCAGTACAAGCAGAAGCAAACTAAAATGGTCTACAAGTACACCGTTTTCTACTCACAAGTTTTTTTAAGGTTTTCTTTCTTATTAAGTTCGACATTAAAAAAATCATGACACTGTTTCTAAAATGTTCCTGAGGCAATACATTTTTTTACTGATATTTTCATGTGGAAGGTAGAGAAAGCTTTATGCAATTTACAGAGGCTGAGGTAGACAGTAAGTACCCTAACCTCCCCAGATAGATTCCACTGCTTTTAGTTGGCACTTTGAGGCTGTTTAGAAGACTTATAAATGATCATCTGTTTACAGCCCTGTCATTAATCAGCAGTATTCTTAAACTATCCTAATACTAAACAAGAAGTTGAAGTAATATTGTCACTATCACCATGTGGGGAACAGTAGCTCTGATCACTTAATTACCCACTTTCATTAATAAGATATTTTTAATGGCTTTTATTTGATTGTTTAAAAAATGCTTATTATATAGAAAATCTGAAAATTAAAGAGAATAAAAAAGAAAAAAATAATCACTATTGTCCAGCACCCAGGTTTTATCATTATGATGAGTTGGGAGTGTTTGCGTCCTTTAGACCTTGTGTATTTATTTTATTTTACGATGCTGTCATTATACTGCATACAAATTATTTCTAAAAATCATATTGTGAGCACTGTTTTGTGTCATTGAAGTTTGCAGAAACCTTTTCTGTAATGGCTACATAATACTATACCATTGAATGAACACGTCACTTTATTAACTATTCCTCTATTGTTGAGCATTCAGGTTGCTCTGATATTTTATTAGTGGAAATTACTTCATAATAAATATCTCATGCTACAGATATATTCCTAGAAGCACAATTAATGGGTTAAAGGGTACAGGTACTATTAGGTTAAAGGGTTTTTGATAGAAACTGCCGAATTGCTTTGTGGACAAGCTGTCCACACTCTCACCCCAGAGCCTTCAGTTCCAAAGATCGATCTTCTTTTTCTGTTATTGGTGAAGGATTCTTATAATGTGCTATTGTATTTATTTTGCTTATATTTTATCCAGATTTTTGTTTTGCATCTATGTTCAGAAGTGAGATTCATGTGTAGCAATGGATCTGAACATTGTGTGGGCCGTGACTCATTCGAGAATCTCATGGAAACCATGAACCTTCCTCTCAGAAAAATGAACATATTGATACATACACAGATTTTCACATATTTTAAGGGGACTTGGACAGACCTCCCCCAAAGGGCAGCCAACATTTTGTTGCTCACCTGATACTAAGTGCTTTATATGAGGGTTATTTCATTGAATCCTCACAATGGGGGAGCATCACAGAGGAATGTGACCTAGTCAAAGTGGCATCACTATGAAATGGTCAAGCTGGACTCACCCTCTAGAGCCTCCTGAGCCTCCTGTCATCATGATGTTTGTACCCCAAGGTGAAGGATCCCCCGTTTTATCATTCCCCTTCATGCACTGTGGTCAGGGTTTTTTAGTCATAGTCATGCTGCCTTCCTAAAATCTAGTGGGATCATTTTCTGTATTTTTTCCTGTACTCTGATCTTTTTCTGTAGCATGAGGATTGTGTCTCTTGAAAGTTTGGAAGCCTTCTCGGCCAGGTGAGGTGGCTCACGCCTGTAATCCCAACACTTTGGGAGGCCGAGGCAGGCGAATCACTTGAGCCAGGAGATTGAGAACTGCTTGGGCAAAGCAACATAGAGAGACTTCTTCTCTACAAAAACGATTTTAAACTTAGCCAGGCATAGTGACATGCACCTATAGTTCCGGCTGCTCAGAAGGCTGAGGTGGGAGGATCCCTTGAGCTCAGGATTTGAGGCTGCAGTAAACTAGGATCCTGCCACTGACTCCAGCATGAGCGACAGAGCAAGACCCTGTCTTTAAAAAAATTAATGCTTTTTGCCCAGAGTCTTTTAACAGGAAATGTTAAAAGGAAATTTAATGTCATTTTCAATTGCTTGTGTATTGGTTTCCTTTTTTCAAAAAACTTTTGAATGACTTTTTATAATTTTTTTCTCTAATAACCACCCATTTTATTAATATTCTTTTTCACATATTGTGTTTCAAATATTTCACATATTGTGTTTCAAATATTGTGTTTGTTTGTTTTTTAATTCTTCCATGTGTAATGTTCTGATCTTTTCTATTTTTCAAGTGACTTATTTGGAGTTTTTCTTTCCTCTTTAATTCAGTGCTTATTTAGGAAACTATTTTAATTTTTCATGTGTGTTATTTTCATAAGTTAATCATCAAGTTTTAGATCGTAGAATCCTAGGTTCATTTGTTCAGGAAGTTGGACCATTATAGGGAGAAATGAACATGCACGGACACCCATTTATGAGAAGAGAAGCTTGAGAGTCCACATTTCTATTTTATTTAGGTTAAAAACTACTTACTGATTGCCCACTGTGCTTGAGGATCTGTGCTAGGACTGTAACTGAAAAGTAGAAATACTTTCCTTTCTCATGGAAATTTTGGCCTGTTAGAGAATGCAGCTGAATACACAAGCAGTTACAGGAACTGCAGGAAAATCAGTGGAAAAACTAATAAGACCATTGAGTTTGAGCTAACTATAAGATACCATCAAAAATAAAATTAAGGGGCCAGGCATGGTGGCTCACACCTGTAATCCCAGGCTTGAGGAGGCCGAGGCAGTCAGATCACCTGAGGTGGGGAGTTCGAGACCAACCTAACCAACATGGAAAAACCCCATCTCTACTAAAAGAAATACAAAATTAGCCAGGCATGGTGGCGCATGCCTGTAGTCCCGGCCACGCGGGAGGCTGAGGCAGGAGAATCGCTTGAACCCAGGAGGCGGAGGTTGTGGTGAGCCGAGATTGCTACATTGCACTCCAGCCTGGGCAACAAGAGAGAAACTCCATCTCAAAATTAAATTAAATTAAATTAAATTAAGGTCAGATGCAGTGATTCCCACCCGTCATCCTAACACTTTGGGAGGCTGAATGCTTGAGGACAGGAGTTTGAGACCAGCCTGGACAACATGGTGAGACCCCCATCTGTATGAAAAAGATTTAAAAATTAGTGAGGTGTGGTGGCACACAACTGTAGTTCCAGCTACGGAAGGCTAAGGCAGGAGCGTTGCTTCAGCCCAGAGGACTGGGGCAGCAGTGAACTGTGATCACACACACCACTACACCACGGTCAGAGTGGCAGAAAAAAGAGATAGCCTGTCTCCGTTAAAAAAAAAAAATTAACAGAAAGGGACAAATTAAATAAACACAATAGAAAAAGATCTGATTCACTAAAGGAACTAAGCAAATACACCTGGAAATAAATCTAACAAAAAATAAATGTACTAAGACCTTTATGATGAAAAGGGATATTTTTCTGAAGAATATAACAGATAATATATTCTCGTACAGGACCGTGTAGCATGATGATAATATCAACTCCCACCATATTATTTTATAGAGTCAATATAATCTTAGTCAAAAGTTCAACAGGGTTTTTGATAAATTTTAGTGCAAATTAGTAAAATAAAAAAATAAACTTACATATAGGCCGGGCGCGGTGGCTCACACCTATAATCCCAGCACTTTGGAAGGCTGAGGTAGGTGGATCATTAGGTCAAGAGATCGAGACCATCCTGGTCAACATGGTGAAACCCGATCTCTACTAAAAATACAAAAAAAAAAAAAAATTATCTGGGCATGGTGGTACAGCCTGTAGTCCCAGCTACTCTGGAGGCTGAGGTGGGAGAATTGCTTGAACCCAGGAGACAGAGGTTGCGGTGAGGCTAGATCGCACCATTGCACTCCAGCCTGGGTAACAAGAGTGAAACTCCGTCTCAAAAAAAAAAAACTTAAATATAATCAATGATGATAAAGTTTAAAAAGAAAAAAATAGTCTCAATAATTGTAATTAAGTTATTATAACAGAAAAATGGACAAAGATTCAATAAACATATGAAAAGTGTTCCCTCTCAGTAATTAGGAAAGCAAAAATTACAACAAAAATATTTGCCCCCTTTTATGTCAACACTTAAAAAATTATGGTATACATTATTGTTGGATGTAGTAAGAAAACCCTCATCAACTATGTGGAGAGAGGCTGTGGTCACAGTGCTAAATGATGCCAAGAAGAAAAACTGTGTGGAAAAGTATACATTGATAAGGCCATTTTGGAGGGCAATTTAACTATATGTATGAAAATCATAAGTGTAAATAGTGTTCCTTCAACCTAGTAATTCCACTTCTAGAAAAATGCTCACCCCTGTATCCAGAGAGAGATGCATTATTGTTGGTAATAGCCAAAAATTGGAAACAAGCCAAATGTCTATTAATAGGAAAGTGGTTAAATAAATTACAGCATCTTCATTATATGGCCTCCTGTGCACTCATCTGAAAAATAAAGTAGGGCTTTATGTGGCAATATAAGGCATTGGGCTTTCTCCTGAGAGCAGCGGGGAACCATTGTAGGGTTTTAAGTGGAGGCATGACATGACCAGACTTGAGTTTTTAAAATATCTCTCTGGATGGATTATGGATTATGGGAAATAGATCAGAGAGACATAAAATAGAGTCAAGAATCCCATTAGGAGGCCATTAATCCAATTGGGCATTAATGGTGGCCACAAGATATGGCAGAGCTGAAACTACTGTTACACAGCCAAAAGATACTTATGTATGGCCATATATTGTGGTATTTTATTTTGACATATTTTGGGCAGCTTCAACTTAACAAAGCACTTACCTAGACAAGGATGATGAAACAGGTTTTCTGACTATAAAATCTATTTACTAAATTAGTTAGAATTTTATTTTATTATATTTCATTTTATTAAATTTGCTTTCCAAAAAAAACTTCTTACCCCTCTTTGTTGAAACAATGAGGCTCATTTAGGTGACCATGCCTTTCTTTTTCCCTGACTCTCAGGAAGCTCAGAGACGAATGTAGCACTCAACTGTAGTGACCTCAACTTACGTTCAGATTCTAATTAGCTTCCACTTTTTCTTCCACAGATTTAGTCTTTTATTTTTATTTTCAAAGGCTGCATGGTTATGTGTCATTTACTGTACACTGATTTCTCCCCTTTAAAAAACCAGACAGGTTTAAAATGA
Organism: Cheracebus regulus; assembly: GCA_963574635.1. NCBI lineage: Eukaryota > Metazoa > Chordata > Mammalia > Primates > Pitheciidae > Cheracebus > Cheracebus regulus. The sequence goes on along the minus strand of CAUYQU010010684.1, from coordinate 41,484 downwards.
CTCCTAAGTAAATGAATGTAAAAGTTATCATCTTAGTTGCATAGTCTCTTTGATCCCTTGGTGACTTGAAAGGTGCCATTTGACTTTTATCTCCTAGAGTTGTGAATATTTCATATTGGTTTAGCAAAGGCCTTCTAATAAAGAAGGGACCATTTTAACTTCACAGCAGGCTTCATGGTAGTAATCTGCACCCCAAGATTAATTAAGCATTTGTAAGATGACTTTATAACTATCACTTGCCTGTAAGATTGAAGAGGTAGAATGACATGGTAGTTTAGAGCTTGGCCTTTGGAGCCACACTGCAGGGTTTGAACATGAGTTGGGCCTGTCATGTACCAGCTGTGGGACTGTGGGCCAGAGACATGGTGCCTCTGGGTCTCAGGCTCCTCATGAAGAGGTCTCTACTGCATAGGGTGTTTTGAGTATTGAACTGGCTTATATTTGTAAATTGCTTGCTGTATTTGTTAAGTGATAAAATGGAATGGAGATTTTTTTTTTTTTTCCTAGCATACATCCTTAGGTGGAACAGATGTTAATCACTTCATTTAAGGCTATGTGATGAGAGGAGCATTAGAGGTTTAACTCTTGATTCTTATTTTTGTATGCATGGAAGTACAGTTCTGAAAGAAAACATTTTTCTGTACGTTAATTTAAAATCATAGATGGTTTTTGACTGTTTAATGCTGATTAGTTTGGTGTTACTGTTGCAAGGCCAAACAGTGAATCCCAAAGAAGTGAACAGACTGGCATTTAAAAAGATGCATAGGCCAGACAAGGGAGTCTGCTAAATATGCAGCTCACCAACTCAGTGGTGAAATTTCAGATCTGCCTGGTTCCTTTTGTAAATCATAGTCTAAAGCAGACAAAAATATTGCTTTGAATGTATTTGTGTACCAAGCTGCCTGCACATGAAGCATAGTACATGTGTGCTAGAATGTGAAATCTCACAAATCAGCTTAGGCAAAGGGTCTGCCTGCCCTGGCAGTCTGAGAATGTCTTCATGGGATAGGTGTTGATTTTTAGAAAGCAATCCTCACAGCCCCCTATTAGATAAGAATTACGATTTTAAAAATCCACAACTCTGCTCTTCATTTGAATTATTACATAAGCAAGGCCTCTCCTTCTTAAATTGGAATCGTACTGAAATACGCTTTTTGAGACTTTTGGGTATTCTCAGTTAATTTAAGTAGACTTGAGTAGAATGAAAATTGGTCAAATTTTGCATTATTTCTAAAGTTAGGTGTGTTGGTTTTCACTTTAGAGATTTTTTTCCTCCACTTTAATACATTGGCTCATTTCCATTTGTATGATACTTCTTATATATCACCATAATTATTATTTTGATAAATTCTTTCTCCCCATCCCCCCTTACACATACACACTTAATTTTGTTAGGGAATGTATCTGTCATCAAATACAGTAAGAACTACTCGTGCATTGTAATGATTATGAATTTTTCAGAGATTTGATTTACCTGCCTGATTCTGTTCAAAAACTGCAATTTATGAGCTTTTTTCCCCACTGTCCTTTCATTAACTGCTAAAAATGAATACTTTAGGAAAGCAGGTGTTTTAAACAAAACAAGAATACTTGATTTACAAAACCAAAGCTTGATTTAAAGAGTGTGGTTTGTCTTCAACCTGGTTGGATATTATTTAAAGTTTTCCTCTGATCTGTTTTTTTCTTTTTCAGTAGCAAAGAGATAACATTATCTTAAAAATGGCCAATGGATCTATTCGAACATTGGCTTTATAAGGAAATTGAAGAATCATTATTTACAGATATATTTGACGATTTTCTAAAAAGATAATGAGAGCAGACGCATGGTGTAAATAGTATGTTTTTGATAAAAATGTTCGGTTAGCCTAGCAACCAAGTCAGAATGTTGAACAAACTAGTCTGAGAAGTGAAATTTTAAAATGCACTCTGTAGTATTTTAGTCAATATTTTTATATATGGTTCTTTAAGCTTTTCCCATTTTATAGATAGCAAAATTAAACAGTTTGTCCAAACAAAAGTCAGAGTTTCACTTGAACCCATCACCCCAATACTTTTTCTAGTCTATCTACTGTGTAATAAAATATGTCATGAAATATTATTATTAAAGGGTAATGCCAGCCAACATTGCAACCATAAGGCAGAGGAGAAGATCAGAGATGGAGATTTAAGAGGCAATCATATAGTATCCAGGGAAAAAGCCATATAATAGGAAAAGAGTAAGATGGTAGAGAAAAGGAAACAGTCAGCCAGGCGTGGTGGCTCACACCTGTGATCCCAGCACTTTGGGAGATTGAGGCAGGCAGATCACGAGGTCAGAAGATCAAGACCATCCTGGCTAACATGGTGAAACCCCATCTCTACTAAAAAAACACACACAAAAATTAGCTGGGCGTGGTGGCGGGCACCTGTGGTCCCAGTTACTTGGGAGGCTGAGGCAGGAGAAACGCTTGAACCTGAGAGGTGGAGGTTGCAGTGACTGAGATCACACCACTGCACTCCAGCCTGGGTGACAGAGCGAGACTCCATCTCAAAAAAAAAAAAGAAAAAGAAACAGTCAGAAGTTAACATTTCTGATCATCGTTCTAAACTGTACAACAGGGGTTACATATTGAAGGATCTTTTATAACATAAAGTTCATGCACAAAGCCAGTACCTGTAGTTTCTTTGTAAATCCATTACCATTTATACTGTAATTCTAATGATACTGGAGAAAATGTGAATTATGAATATGCTGTTAAATTGATGTGCCATGTGTAATTCTGAGCTCAAATTGTGAAGAGGAAGCCATGTTCATTTAAAATGTGGGAGATCGTTTTTCTGAACATTTATTTTTAGTGTTAACTTTATCTTGCATGTAAGACGTTATCTGGAAAAAAGAGAGGATCACATCATGAAAGGTGATCTTATTAAAAGTCATTGCAGAATGGGGTAATTTGTTGAAAATTATCCCCCGACAAAAGTTTCCAGATTATAACTTAGTCTCTTGTGCCATCATGGACCTTTCTAGTTATAATGGTGATACCAACATCCCAGCAACCTGCTTTCATATAGCAATTTTCAGTTTCCTAAGGGATAGCACTTGCTCTCATTTGTCAAATGAACTGGTTATACTTGTATCTAACTCAGAATCCAAGAGGACTTACCTAAGCACAGAAGGGCTTGAAGCTGATCGCCAGCCTCTGCAGGTTTCACGGGCTTTCTATAGCACTCTGATAGCTCACTAGCAGACTACACAGCTTAGGGAATAATGACATCCCGCCACAATTTTTCTTAATCTTTAACCGAACAATAAAGTCTCAACTCTAAAATTTGACAGTGTGTGAGATTAGTTTGACAAGTTTAGAAACTCTATTTTCCATTGTCCCTGTTACCTCTTCACCTAGGACCCAGCAAGTGACGTGCTCATTGCATGGGACGAGGTTTTCCCTCTGTCGCCAGGGGACTGCTCTTCTGCTGTGACCTCTTCTCAGATTGAGGAAGGGCCACCATAACTTTGTAACAAAGTCCCACATTTTCAAAGAGAGCAGAGAGTGTGGAGTGCCTACATCGGGTGGAGGTGGGTGAGAATGAGACCTTAGTAGAAACACTGCCTGAAATAGGCTTATAAAACAAATTACCCCAATCAACAACTCACTGTCATCACAGGGTTTACTTGTTCGTAGATGTTTCCTTCATTTATCAGTCTAGGACCTTATTTAACCTCAAGACTAATATTCAACAAAGCCATGTGCTAATCATGAGGATGCCTAGACAGCAGCAAGTATTTCCTCAGGGGGCATTTATTTCCCTGTATTTTCTAGGAAGTGCCATTGGGAGGGTATATTTTAATAGTTAGCATTAAAGTTGTTTTATATTTTTTGCCTGGTAGCTTTCTTGCAAGCTAAAGAATTTGGAAAGAATGTTTATTCATTATATATTTTTTGGTTTTTTGTTTTTGAGACAGAGTCTCGCTGTTGTTGCCCAGGCTGGAGTGCAATGGAGCAATCTCGGCTCACTGCAACTTCCAACTCCCTGGTTCAGGCGACTCTTCTGCCTGAACCTCCCAGCTAGCTGGAATTACAGGCATGCGCCACCATGCCTGGCTAATTTTTGTATTTTTAGTAGAGACAGGGTTTCTCCATGTTGGTCAGGTTGATCTCAAACTCTCAGCCTCAGGTGATTTGCCCGCCTTGGCCTTCCCAAGTGCTGGGATTACAGGCGTGAGTCACCACGCCCAGCCTATGTATTTGTATTTTATGAAAATCAGAAATGAAGTTTTGAGGACTGAATATTTTGAGCTGTTATTACCTTCCTAAAACAGCATTTTTATTTGTTGTGCTAGTCTTTTGCCATGTTTACTTCAAGTAATAGAATACTATCACTTTGAATTTTAAACTGTTAAAAAAAAAAAAAAAGTCTGAGCCTGGTGGCTCACACTTGTGATTTCAACACTTTGGGAGGCCAAGGCAGGCAGATCGCTTGAGTCCAGGAGTTCAGGACCAGCCTGGGCAACATGGCAAAACACTGTCTCTACTAGACAATACAAAGATTAGCTGGGCTGGTGGCACATGCCTGTAGTCCTAGGTACTTATGGGGGCAGAGGTGGGAGGATTGCTGAAGCCTGGGAAGTCAAGGCTACAGCATGCTGAAATCATGCCACTACACTCCAGCCTGGTTACAAATCGAGACTCTGTCTCAAAAAACAAAGAAAAAAAGAAAAATCACCAGCCTCACCATTATAAACTATGAGCCTCTGGGTAACACCACCCCAACCCACAGGTCACTGGTTTCCTGATCTGTCGATTGAGAATAATGTCTACTCACCCTGTAGGGTGTTTGGTGACAAAATTAGGTAAACTAATCATCACCAGAGCGAAAGTAGTTGTATGACAACGCTTGTGTTGATAGTTGTCATGGTGTTTAGGAGAAGAATCAAATTTTCTCCATCTGATGCCTTCTTATGAATCCTTCCGACTCACCACCACCTTCATTTAAAACAGTGACTCTAAGACCTTGAAGTTTTCTACCACACTTGCCAGCCCTTGTGATACCAAATAATATGTCAACTGGAATACACCAGCGGGCTTGGCTAAGTCAGCTCTTTACAGCTGCAAGCGTTTTTAGAAGCAAACAGAAGTTAGCTGTCTGGTCCCAGTGGTAATTATCTGATCTTTCACCGATTTCTGGAAAGCCTCAGAGGGACACTGCCTGAACTAATCAGAAATAGCTACTAAGGAAATTGAATTAACATTTTGAATTTAAAAACTTCTTTCCAGGTACCTTTTTGACTAGGTATGAGTCACCCTTAAGGCTACTAATCTTGTTTCACCGTTATTACTATTATTATTTTGAAATAGAGTCTCGCTCTGTCACCAGGCTGGAGTGCAATGGCACGATCTCAGCTCACTGCAGTCTCTGCCTCCCGGGTTCAAGTGATTCTCCTGCCTCGGTTTCCCAAGTATCTGGGACTACAGGTGCAGGCCACCACACTCAGCTGATGTTTGTACTTTTAGTAGAGACGGGGTTTACCATGTTGGCCAGGATGTTCTCAATCTCTTGACCTCGTGATCCACCTGCCTCGGCCTCCAGAGTGCTGAGATTATAGGCGTGAGCCACCGCACCCGGCCTGCTTAATTAATTTTTATTCATCTTGTATGTCCACTAAATAAGAAACAGCAGTTATATCTTTTGAAAGACCTTTAATAGTTTTTATCTTCTGTTTTTGGTCTGGTAAGAAAAGAACTGTTCATGCCTGAGTTTCAGTTTTCCCAAATCTCTGCATTGGTTTGAGTGTATTTCTAAAGTTTATGTGTCGGAAACTCGTCTGTCTGTTTTTTGTCTGCTGCTGTAACAGAATACCACAGACTGGGTAATTTATAAAGAAATTAATTTATTTCTCACAGTCCTAGAGGCTGCGAAGTCCAAGAGCCCAGCAGCGGCGTCTGGCCAGGCCCTTACTGCTGGCAGAGAGATCGTATGGTGAGAGAGCACAGGAGACAGAGACAAACAGAAAGAATGCATGCACGCACAAGAGGGTAGGAGTAAGAGGGAGCGGAGAAACCCACACTCACTTTTCTAAAAACCCACTGTCAAGATAGCTAACCAACTCCAGAGATGGCAGCCTTAATCCTTCACAGGGTGGAGCCCTTATGACCCAGTCACCTCTTAAAGATTCGACATCTCAACACTGTTACAATGGCACTTAAATTTCAACATGAGTTTTGGAGGAGACATTTAGACCCTACTAAAACATGATCCCCAACATGGTGGTATTCAGTGGTGGGAACCTTTAAGAAGTTATTAGGCCATGAGAGCCCTCATGAAATTAATGTTGTTATCATGGGAGTGGTTGCTTTTGTTGTTGTTGTTGTTGTTGTTGTTTGAGATGGAGTCTTGCTCTGTCACCCAGGCCGGAGTGCAGTGGTGCCATCTCAACTCACTGCAACCTCCACCTCCCGGGTTCAAGCAGTTCTCCTGCCTCAGCCTCCCGAGTAGCTGAGATTACAGGCATATGCCACCACGCCCAGCTAATTTTTGTATTTTTAGTAGAGTGGGAATTTCACTATATTGTCCGGGCTGGTCTTGAACTCCTGACCTCATGATCCGCCTGCCTCGGCCTCCCAAAGTGCTAGGATTACAGGCCTGATCCACTGCAGCTGGCCAAGAGTGGTTTCTTCTAAAAAGACAACTTCAACCCACTCTTGCTCTTCTCTCTCTATTGCCCTCTCTTTGCCCTTCTACCTTCTGCCATTGGATGATGCAGCAAGAAGGCCCTCACAAGATGCTGGTGCCTTGATCTTTGACTTCCTGGCCTTCAGAACCATGAGAAAATACATTTTCTTTATAAATTACCCAGTCTCAGGTATTCTGTTATAACAGCACAAAACAGACTAAGGCAGAGATCTAATCACAAATCTTATATGTTGATGTTAAGGATAGTTTTCTTAGTCAGCGTTTTGATATTAACAGGTCTATATATGATATGTTGTAACCTACTACAAAGCAGAGACTTTTATAGGGCCATTTCAAGAAAATACTTTAATTATTTCTCTTCCTTCTCTACTGATAAGTGAATGGTAATAACGAAAATTTCTCTTTCATTTGCCATTTCTTTCCACTTTTGTGTATTGATATACTGCCTGTTATTAATGGTCATTACAGCACCTCTTATTTCCTCTTTAAAAACTTGTTTTATGTTTTCTTCAAGACACATAATAAGTAGCAAAGAGATGGTCCAGCATTGTTCTGCACAAAACAGTGGGTAGGAAGCTAGGCGCCTGGGACCTAACTTACACAGTATCCTCGACCAAGTTACTTAAATTCTCTGTGCCTCTGCGAGTTGGCAACAAGAAAATATATGTGAAAATAAAAAATAAAGAACTAGATGAAATAAGATTATTATAGCTGCTCTTTGTTATGAAGATAATAAAAAATACAGCTATTCTAAAGCCTTCAGAATAATTATAGAATTAAATTTTGGGGGAAAATGCCATTGATTTATTTCAGTTTAGCAATTTTTCAAAAGGTTGCAGTGCTTGACGGTATAACTGTAAGAATATCATTCTGTATTAAAAGAGCTGGTTCATTCATTTACATTTACTGAGAACCTGTTATGACTCAGGCATTGTTGTAGGCACTAGGGATAATGTTGCCAATAAAATCTCCACTTGTGAGCTTTCTTCTAGGTTATTTCTCTTACATTTGAAGGTAACTAGTTTGCTCAAATTAAAAGGAGTATTTTACCCTTCTGTAGAGCTACATATGTGTATGGCTCTTAAACTTCTTGCTGTCCCATGCACTGTTTAGTAACAGAATTGTTTATTATGATGATTCTGGTATGTTAATGAAGAGGAGCTCATTTGCAAATAACTTTAATCTGTGATTAAAATCTGGCAGCTCTCTTAAAAATAAGGACAGTTAAAATGCGTAGTCACTGGGCTGCTGCCTTGAATATGCGATTGAAAACCATTAAGAAGGCATATCCTATTTATCACTTTTAATGAATCTTTCACCCTGGTCCGACTGTAAGCCCTTGATGGTATTCCTGTCATCCCACCCATATGCTCCTAAAAGCATTAACTGTTCTTGGCTCTGTGCATGCCATAGTATAAAACCAAAATCTCTAGGTTTTGATCACATATAAGCAAGCTTAAAAAAATCATTATCATTAGCATATCCTCATTAAGATGATGGGTCCCTGACCATCTCTTCGTGTTTGCCTAGCAATCTAAAATTCATGTATGCAAAGGGAATTTTCCTTATCCTTTTGAAAGAAGAATGATAAATATTTATACAGCCTTAACTCTTTCAAGCAGGCATAGGATCATGTTTTAGAAATGACAGGAAGCTGCTCTGGGTTGGTTCCCCGCCCGCCCCCCCCCCCCCAGCATAATTCATCTTTCCAATAGCTACTGAAAAAATGAATTGTGGATTTATCAGTATTGGAGAATTTTCCTACTCTCTTGCCATTAAATATGTTTTGTCTTAGGCTTCTGCAGTCCTTTTGAGCCATGGCTTCAAGAAGGGAGCGAAGAGGTCCCTCTGCTTTTCAGACAGGGTTCCCCCAGAGGGGCGGCAGCATGTCCACCAAGAGCGCTGGCCTGTGCTCAAGTCCAGGATCCTAATTCCTCCCACAGTCTTTTGCTTTTTTAGCATATTTAGCAGTAATATGGACTCTAAGTAACTAGTCACATATCCCTTCAGTGTTGCTTTTTAAAACCTACTCCTCTCTGAAGCAGCAATTAGAGCCCCAAGACAGTTTTCTACTTGACATTAAAATTCCCTCATGACTACTTGAATAAAGATGTCCAGTAGTAATGCTGAAGTTACGAATGTGTTTCAGCTCACAGAGCTGTCTTCTTCTAGTAAATGGAAGATGTGTGTGAAGTTGGAATTTAGTTAAATATAGACCATCCTGGAGATAACAGAAGTGCTATGGGTTATATTACCAACAATAATCTAACTTTTCCTGCACCTGCTATTGGACCGCTTCTGTATTATTACTTCTGTGACTGACTCCCAAAAGCCAGCTTATTAATCTGAAGACAACTCAAGACTAAAGCCACATCATTACTGTTGTAAACCGAAAATAAAATGTTAAGCCCCACAACGAACTGAATGGACGCCTCCTCTTGGCCAGGGGCATTCCAAAGTTAACCTAAAAAACTATGATACTTTAGGCCATGAGAGGAAGCAGGGATGGGGTGTTGGGGAGGGGTAGGTTGGACATGCCTCATTATGCTCTCCTCTGTTTGGAATTCAGGTACAGCTGACCAGCAGTTACATTAAAACAAAGAACTTAAGACGGTCAAAACAGACTTTCTCTAACAGTAAGATACCCAGCCTGACTCTGGTATAGCATCACATGACACATAACAGGCCCTAAAAGAAATCAAAATATTTCACCCCCAAATATATTTCTTTGACATATTTTTTTTTTCAGACAGAGACTCACTGTGTCTCCCAGGCTGGAGTACAATGGCATGATGTCAGCTCACTGCAATCTCCACATCCTGGGTTCAAGTGATTCTCCTGCCTCAGCCTCCTGAGTAGCTGGGATTATAGGCACCTGCCACCATGCCCGGATAATTTTTGTATTTTCAGTAGAGATGGATTTTCATCATGTTGGCCAGGCTGGTCTCTAACTTTTGGCCTCAAGTGATCTGCCCGCCTCAACCTCCCAAAATGCTGGGATTACAGATGTGAGCTACCACACAGAAACCAGCTCTTAAATACTGAGTAGTTCATCACATAAAGAAAGGCATTTTAGAATTTAAGTGATCATCTAAAGTTTATTTTAACTGTATACTATTATGGTACAAAGTATTACAGCATTAAAATGTCTCACCTGAGGTCTCTAGTCTATACTTTTATCTAATTAATTAACCTACTTGTTTGTTTGTTTATTAGAGACAGGGTCTCATTCTGTTCCCAGGCTGGAGTGCAGCGGCATGATCATAGTTCAATGCTGCCTTGACCTCCTGGGACCAAGCAATCCTCCCACCTCAGCCTCTGGAGTAGCTAGGACTACAGGTGCACGCTACCACATGCAGCTCATTTTTTTGTTTGTTTGTTTTATGTAGAGATGATGTTTCACCATGTTGCCCAGGCTAGTCTCAAACTCCTGGGCTCAAGCGATCCACCCACCTCAGCTTCCCAAGGTGCTAGGATTATAGGGTGAGCCACAGTTCCCAGCCTGTGATTTTAATGACTTGAATATTCTCAAGTTCTTTTAGTTCCTTCAATGCAGTAATTTTGTAGCAGTTTGGAAAATCCAGACATACTAAATAGGTTTTCCCAGCTGCTCCTTGAGTTGGCTCCGTTTCTGCTATTTAGTCTCAGGAACCATTGCAGTGGTTCCTATCTACATCTGTGATAAACAGCTTTTCCTAGAACAACTTGCAGACATGGCAATGTTCAGATTTAAGTAGATGCTGTAATATTGTGGTTGGCAGGAGAGGCCATTAAAAAAAAAAGCAGCCCTCATACTGAATTTCCTTTTGAAAGGTGTTACTGATCAAAAAATATAGCTCAGAATTGAAAATTGCTTGGACTAAATAATTGTGTCTTTTCTCTCACCTTCCCACTCGATCCTTCCCCCATAGTAGATTGATATGAAAAAGTACATAGGATTGATTAAAGCTTTTTGTCGTTCTTAGTAATCACCCTGGAAGAATTTTTAAATTATTCATTTAAGTAGAATCTTTTAATTCTTGGTTTAATTGTACACAAAAACTACCCACATGCTCACCTGCAATCGCGATTTCCTTGTGTTGAATTACATATATTTTCTCACTTGTCTACATCAAGCGGAAACAGGGGAATAGGATAGGTCTGAACCAAAGTACTCCCATTTAAATGGCATGATGTGTATATGTATCTATGTGTGTGTGCATGCCTGTGTGTACACACAGCAAATTACTGGTTGCAATAAAATTTGTTAGAATTTCCATTTAGCTTCATTAAGTCTGAGACAGTGAAGTAATATTAAGGGGGAAATAGAATAGGTGAAGAGAAAGAAATACTACATCAATTTTCTTTCAAGAAAGACATTTTAGAATAAGTAGTATTCATTTTTTTAGGTCATCGTTGACATTTCTCAATACTATATTCCTGTAAACTGCGTGTCAGGACTTGTATGTGCTTGAAGAAGCTACATTTTCACAGCAGGAGAGGAAATCAGAATAAAGCATTGAGATGCAGGTGCACAGTAATACAAGTGGGCTCTTTCCCCCGCAGCCTGAATGCCTGGCCAATAATGCAGAAGCTCTTGGAGCTGAGCTCTCAGGGTCTCCCGGAGCTAAGCCAAGAAGTATGGGGGTGGGGCGGCAGCGTGGGGAAGGGGGGATCAGGAGAGAATAATTGTTATTCAGTCTTCTTTAATGAGATGTATTGCCCACTGCTGAAAGATTGTGGCAGTGCCTTTTGTTATGCTAATTAGACACCATTAGAGCTTGGCTGTCTTTGATTTCTGCTTCCTCAGCCTCAATCCTGACTGGCAAATGGTTGAAAGATGGTGGGGTGTACTGCACGTGTTATTTATTGCTCACATCTATGCTGAGTTCTTGGGGGAATGGGGTGGTGGGTAATGTAAGATTTATCTTACCAAAGGCAGTACATATTTTGGACATTCATTTTTGGCTTATTTTTTAAAAATGAATTTTTTTATAATGATCAGTTTCTGCCTTTTAAGTCCAAATGCCACTGTTTTTTATATGGTTGCTTTTGCAGCCACACTGAATGGAAAATGACAGATTGGAAAATGTAGATGGTCTCCTTGGTTGCCTGGATTTCCCTAAAAACAATGGGCAAGTTGATCATGCTCTAAGGTCTTAGGGAGGCTGTGGTCAATCAGAAAAATGGAAGGAAGAATAATGTAATGGTCCAAAAGAGCGATTCTGCTACTCAAAATTTCTGCCTTTATATAGATATGTATACATTATTTCCTAAAACTAAAACATTGTATTTACATGATTACCACAATGAAGAGTGTGGTTAGTTGTTGTTTTTTTAAATTTTTTTTATGAAAAATGACTAATAGCCTTTCTAAAACAGTGACATGGTAGATTTCTGTTAAATTTTTAAGCACAACCTCATGATGTTTTCGAGTAGCCCTGTCCAGTAAAAATACAGTATCAACCAGAGATGTTACTTTAAATTTTTTTGGTAGCCACATTGACAAAGTAAAAAGAAACAAGTGAAATTCTCTTAAATAATTTATTTACTCCAGTATATTAAAAGTATTATCATTTCAGCATGTAATCAGTATAGAAATTAATGAGATGTCTTAGATTCTTTTGTTCATGTTAATTTTTTGAAATCCGGTGTGTACTTTGCACTGGTATGTGTTTTGTAGCATGTCTCAATTTAGATTTGCCACATTTTAAGTGCCCAGTGGCCACATATGGCTAGGGCTACTGTATACATGGTGTGGTTTTAAAGTAATTGAGTAATTTACCACTTCCGTAAAACAACTATTAGAATAGAATCCATTTTTAACATTGTAGATTAAATATTATGAGCTATGTGACTTTGACCAAGTCACTTAATCTCTAAGGGGCCTGTATTCTCATCTGCAATATGAAGAGTTTGGACTAAATGATCTGTGAAGTCCTCTCTTCTATCCAATCCAGCTCTGAATTCATGATTTTAGAAATTCACATTTAGAAGTTGGGTAGGCTAGAGCTTATCCATCCTTTCTCATAACTTAGTATTTGACAAGAAGCTTTCTTATGCCATAAAGATCGTTAGAAAGTGTCCTGCAGCCGGGCGCAGTGGCTCACACCTGTAATCCCAGCACTTTAGGAGGCCGAGGCGGGCGGATCACGAGGTCAAGAGATCGAGACCATCCTGGCCAACATGGGGAAACCCCGCCTCTACTAAAATACAAAAAACTTAGCTGGGCATGGTGGCGCGTGCCCATAGTCCCAGCTACTCGGGAGGCTGAGGCAGAAGAATTGTTTGAACCCGGGAGGTGGAGGTTGCAGTGAGCCGAGATCACGCCACTGCACTCCAGCCTGGCGCCTGGGGACAGAGTGAGACTGTGTCTCAAAAAAGAAAGAAAGAAAGAAAGAGAGAGAGAGAGGAGAGAGAGAGGAGAGAGAGAGAGAGAGGAGAGAAAGGAAGGAAGGAAGGAAGGAAAGGAAGGAAGGAAGGAAGGAAGGAAGGAAGGAAGGAAGGAAGGAAGGAAGGAGGGAAGGAAGGAGGGAAGGAAGGAGGGAAGGAAGGAGGGAAGGAGGGAAGGAAGGAGGGAAGGAAGGAAGGAAGGAAGGAAGGAAGGAAGGAAGGAAGGAAGGAAGGAAAGTGTCCTGCATACCACATCCATACTTTTTTTCTTCCAAATGTCTGGCTCTTTCTCTGAATTATTCTGAGTTTTATACCATTGGTATGTGTGGTGGTGTATGTAGCTCACGGAGGCGCCTGACGCCCCTGGCTTTTGGTGGCTTTTGGAATGAGGACTTGGAGCAATGGAAGTGTGAGGAGAGGTGGCACGTGATTGCTGCAGATTATCAGATTACATAAACAGTCTCTCTCTTCAGGGCTTTTGCTTTTCTTTATTTTTTTAATTTGGCTTACTTTTTGTGTCATCAGTGAAAGAAAACTTCTACAAGCACCTTCCAAGACAGTGACCTATTAAATGTTATCGCTGGTCACTTTTGTGCCTTTTGGGGATGGGAAATGTATGAAAAACATTTCTTCCCAGAAGCACAGCCCAGTATGCATACATATTTTTGCCCATTTGTGGGGAAAAAAAGGATATTTCCTTATTTTAGTATTTATTTCTTGAAAAGGAAGTGGAATTTTTTTCACATGTGTACTGTATATAGATAATTTAGATTTTCGGTTGTGAATTGCTTTTTTAGCAGTTTATTTTTCTGTTGGGAACATTTATAGTTTTCTTACTGTTTTGTAAAGGCTTTATATATTATATAATATATGATATGTCATTAATATATATGTCATACTTGGCAGTTTTTTCTATTTGCTTTTTTGGTTTATGACAATCTTACTATAAATTATTTTTTTAATCAGCAGTTAAAAACTTTTGATTTATGGCAACATGGCATGTTAAAAATGTTTCATCAATGCATTACATGATTAATAATTTATATTTCCTCCGAGTATTTTGTGGCTTCTTTTTTTTCTCCATATTTTCAACTCACAGATGAAATTGTATCTATTTAAGGTGTACAACCTACTTTTATGAGTATGTCCCTTTCTGAGAATCTGCTCTCAAAGAAAACTGGCCTAGACTTGCAGAGCAATGGCTGAGAGAGACCAGTGGGAATAGATGAGGAGGGTGGAAGTGAGTGGAAATTCTGTTCAATTTTTAGGATTGGGCTTTTCATTAAAAAGTTCTACACTTATATCCGGTGTTGGTCCCATGGGCCCTTTCCATGAATCAGATCTTATGGGTGGATATTACTGGCAGTGTCTGGCCATAGGACTTCAGTTTTCAATGTTGAGCACTTTCCTGGCTGCCTGGGCATGACAGAGCTTGCCCAGTGTGGGGAAAAACAGACCTGATGTACTTTGTGCTGGCTGTGTGATAGGAGGGCCAACTTGTTTGGGTTTGTTGAGAGGGTAGATTTCATACTATATGTTCTTAACACAATTTTTTTTAATTCCACAAAGAGCATTATAGGCAATACCTTTGAATGCTCCAGAATACTCAGAATGTACAGGCAGGTGGTTAACATGCAGCTGCTTTTTGAACGGGCAGTTAGTTTAGTTAGCAGTAGGTATGGCTCCCTGATGCCAGGAAGGCATCAGCGTGGCATTTCCTGTGTAACTATTGGCTCTTGATCAGCAGATGAAAATAGCTTTGTTACTAAGAATGGGATTTTGCCCCCAGCTGGGAAGAGACTACCTTGGACTGCCTTCCTCTTACTGGGGTAGACACGGCTAGAAGAAAACCAACCAGCATGAAGAAAAGCACAGGGGGATTCTTGTTAGGAGAAACTTCACAGTCTGATTCGATTTAGTAGAAATGCCTCGGGTCTGGTCTCTGTTGTATCACTGCACAAGGAAGGGAGGAAGAACTTTTGAAAAGCCGTATTGTTTTGCAGTTTTTCTTTCTGCTTAGTTTATTTCTTAAATACCAAGAAGGAAGAAATAAGGCTACTAAGATACTCATGACAATTAATAGATAAGCATATATATTTAAAATATGGATATTCCGTTTAGAAGGAACGTTCTTCCCTTTTTGAGCAATTTATTCCTATTAATAAGTGTACCTAAAGAATTTTTTTTCACAGAGGACAGTGTTTTCAGATAATCTAATGAATGCCTTTCTTGTCATTGCTTAAGAAGCAGTTACCAGTCTGGCGCTTTGAGAATAAACTGTTCAACATCTTCTCTCAAGAATCCTTAAGTAGACCAATAAACTGATGCTAGCATTTTGAATACAATGGACTTAAAGACTCGTTACTTGTTTTCTGTGCTATCGTCGTTTTTGACACACATTCCCCTATTTCATTATAGAATGGCATTGTGGAGTAAGGATGATATTACATTTTAATGTTATTGCTATTATTGCTGTTGACCGTTTTTAGCGTAAGTATGCCTGCTTCTTTAATTCCAGCTTCTGCAGGGCCAGAAAATAGAAGTGTGCATAAACAGTCAGGAAAATTACTGTATACCCTGGAGACCCAGCATCGCATGCTCTGCCTGTTGTGAATGATGAATCAAAATGGAAAGGTTATCATTTTCATTAGCTAGGAAAGAACAAGACCATACTTTTCTCCAAGTGTAATTACAGCGGTTCACTGGCAACGTTACACTGCAGTAATTAGTCTAAAGGTGTATGTGAGGGCAGGCTTTTGCACAGACACTAGAAATATTATTTCAGAGTTTAAGGTCACAGCCTTGTGTTTAACATGTTCCAGGCAGCTTAGGGGGAAAAAAAAACCTAATTTGACTGGAGCTAAAGAAAGACATTTGACATTTCCCAGAGTCAGGCGTTCAGAAACCAGTCAGGTCGAAAAATTGTAATTTATTATCTTTTATTACAATAAAAGAAAATACTTCGCTGCAGAAGTAGCATGTTGAAATATTCTGTAGGATAAACACAGATAAAATTCAAGTTTATTAGGACCACAATGTAAATGCTTACAGGAACTTTTGATATGTGTGTTTTAATCTCTGTTCTTTTCCTAAGGCAAAGAATGGACAGAAAAAATAATTGTCAGCAACTCTTCAGGGGAAACAAAATAATTTACTTCCTTAACAGTGTTTTCAAGAAATAAATGTCTATCTTATAAGGTCCATACGTGTGTGTGTGTGTGTGTGTGTGTGTGTGTGTGTGTGTGTGTGTGTGTGCGCGCGCGCGCACGTGTGTGTCTGTGTCCTTTGAATTTTTTGGTACTCTAAATAGTAATATTGAAATCTTTTTGTAACTCAGCCTCTCAGAATAGGAATTGACTGACATTATTTTCCAAAGCCACGTCAGGCTTTCTGTTTAAGTAAAGCAAAAGTAAGAAGGGAAAAAACAAGTTATAAAGAGAGAAGTAATAGAAACCTTTGCTTTTACTAGTCCAAAGACTACTTTTGGAAAGCAGCGTTTCTTACTGAGTTAAAGGTATTAGCCCCAGTACCCTGATGTCTTTGAGTAATGTCTGCCTTTCTTCAAACAATTCTGTTTCTCTCTTTATAGCCTTATATAGCCTGGTAGAATATTGTTTGTTTCAGGACAAATGATGACATAGAGTGTACTCAATGAGCATTCATTCAGCAACCAAATTCTGTTGGAAACCCCTGCTTTTTAAATGCAAGTGTGTGTTTTATCTGCATTCTCTGGCCATATGGTTAGAACTGATGTTTTTCACAACTTCAGGCACTTGGGTAATTTAAGCAGAGATGTGACACAAATGACACAGCTAGCTGATTATGTAACTTACTGAAAAAAATCTACCCCAAAATTGAATTTAAAAACATTGCTATTTGTTTGTCACAGATGTTTCTCTACTCAAGGAAAAGTCATACGCTGCAGAATTAGATCCACGATGTTGTAAGTTTTCCACAGCTAGCAATTAACTAGGAGGCATGGAGTAGTGCGAAGAGTTCAGAGACTTCCCTTTCTTCTGCCACTGCCACCGAGCAACTCACCCATCTTGCCAGCCCTTCGTTCCCTCCCTGTGAGATCAGAGAGCTTGCTAAGCCCCCTCCAAGGTCTTATGTTCTTTGTCTGTCTAGGGGAATACTGCCTTTATTTTCTGCCTTTGTGGTTTTCTTTAAAAAAAAGTGTAAGAGCTTTTCTCATATCTTTTCAACAAGGCCTAGAAAATTGTAGCACACTCATTCTTTCACAGCTGGAACTGTATTTCCCGGCCACGCCGTGAGGTCAGCAGTAATGCAGGGTCTTGTAGAGACTTCTCCTGCGCCTTCCTTCCGTCAGTGACCCAGTCAGAGAAAGCAAGGGATAGTTTTACAAGCATATTTTTATAATTCATTTTTCATAAAATATCTTTTTAAATAATGTTAAAATGACAAAATGAATTCCTGTACATCCTAGGAAAGAATTACTTTCTCTACTTACATTTGATGAATAAATTATTAAATATGCCTGGCTTGTTAAAGCGGGTACCAGAAGCAATAGCCACTTTAAAAAGTCCCATAGAGCTGAATTAAGTAAAAGAATAAGCTCTGAAGGTAAGAGTTGTCCCTTGCTTCAGATAGTTACAATCAAATTACTTTCCTGAAGATCTCTTAAAAGGCAAAGCTTTGTAAATAGAAATGGCATTTTATTCTCAACAGAAACTTTTAATCTCTAGCATGTTACAGAAATTAAATAATCAGTTTATTTAACCAGCCATAAACCATATGCCTATAAACAAATCAGAAGGAAAAGGGCATCTTTCTTAGGATTATAAGAAAAGACTTTGTTGAGATTTCCTTTTTCTATTTAGACATAGGCTCTCGCTCTGTCACCCAGGCTAGAGTTCAGCATTGCAGTGCTCACTGCGGGCTTGAACTCCTAGACTCAAGCGATCCTTCTGCCTTAGCATTCCAAGTACCTGGGACTTGGAATGGTGTGCACCACCCACACCCTGCTAATTAAAAAAAATTTTTTTTGTAGAAATAAGGTCTTGCTATGTCGCCCAGGCCGGTCTCTAACTCCTGGCCTCACATGATTCTCCCGCCTTGGCCTCCCTGAATGCTGGGATTACAGGTGTGAGCCACCACCACACCCAGCCAAGCTTTGTTGAGATTTTGACAGGCTTCTTTAAGGAAACTGCAGCTCCCTCAATAGCCTCTTGAGACACTTTGTAGTTGTTTCCTGGCAGGTACTATATTGAAAATCAAGTTATTTAAGTACAGCAAGAAGGTAGCTGTAATTAGCAGAGGGCTCTAAGCATATATTCACTGCTAAAGAGAGAGAGAGAGAGAGAGACAGGCTTGATTTGGAGTACATAATTTCCTTCGGCTAATTCCCGTGAAAGCTTTGGACGTGCCATTCCCTAACCTGCAGCTCTACCTTCACCAGTGACTTAAACTTCATAATTGAAAGATCTTTAAACACTGTAATCCACCTCCCCCATGCGCCCTGCTCTTCTCCCTACTTCCATCCGACTTCTACCAACTTCTCATTTTTAGGTGAGGAAAGTGAAGGCTCAAAACATAGTCAGGTCTCTCATCTCAAAAATCATCTACTCAGACCCTGTGTCTTTGTTCCCTACTGACCAGTCCAAATGCATAGCGACTGTGGATTTCAAAGAACCCTCTTCAGACCCTTTTCCCTGGGGTTCTGCTAGAACTCTGTGCTTCTGCTTCTGACCTTTCATCGCCCAGCCAAATCCTTTTCCTCTTTCTATCCTTGAATGTTACAGTTCTCTTGGCACCACCCACTAGACCATTCTTTGGACTTAGAATTTCAGTTGTATCTTAATCATTTCTGCTGAGCAGATATATTGTGCCTTTAGTTCATTTTCTGTTGCTATAACAGAATACCCAAGACTGGATAATTGATAAGGAAAAGAAGTTTATTTGGCTCATGATTCTGGAGGTTGAGAAGTCCAAGATCAGGCAGCTCATTTAGTGAGGACTTCAACTCGCAGAAAGCAGAAGGGCTTTCAAGAGACCAGACATGAAAGGCAGCCTCAAATTATAACAACCTGCTCTCAGGGGAGCTTACCCATTCCCTCAAGAACCCACTCAGTCCCTGGAGAAAGACATTAACTAATCTTAATGACCTAATCACTTCTTAAAGACACCGCGTCCCAAGACTATTTCATTGGCAATTAAATTTCAGCATGAGTTCTGGCAGGGACAAACCATAGCAGGCTGCCAGTCAC
Organism: Cheracebus regulus; assembly: GCA_963574635.1. Lineage (NCBI taxonomy): Eukaryota > Metazoa > Chordata > Mammalia > Primates > Pitheciidae > Cheracebus > Cheracebus regulus. Next base: position 22,213 of record CAUYQU010010684.1, on the reverse strand, counting down.
ACATTTTATGAAAACCATGGCTTTCAGCTTCTTCCTTACTTGCAGGATTTTGTCCATTTTTCACAGTGATGTAACGTTTTCCCGTTGGTAGTTTCAGCCGTTAGACAAAGAGTTGTCAGTGACCGTGAGGCAGCCCTCAAAGTTTGCTTCTCAGATGAGTGTAGAATCTGTTTAAGACAAACTCTGATCCCCTCTCCTGGAGTGCCTCTTCCATTAGCTTAATAGTAACGGGCTGGTGTGGTCCTAGAGGCCTGAAGATATCTGTAGCCTTGCCACTTTTCTCCAAGATGGCCTGTCTTTTTCTGTGGCTAAAACTCCCTTACTCTGATAGCAGAGGCATTCTTTGGATATGGCAAGTCAGGATGATTTCACTCTCAATCTTGTTATATGAGATTTTGGGGTGTTTTTTGTTTGTTTTTTGTTTGTTTGTTTTGAGACAGAGTCTCGCTCTATCGCTCAGGCTGCAGTGCCTTGGTGCAATCTCGGCTCACTGCAACCTCCCCACCCCAGGTTCAAGCGATTCTCATGGGACTACAGGCACGTGCCACCACACCCAGCTAATTTTTTTTGTAATTTTAGTAGAGATGGGGTTTCGCCGTGTTAACCAGGATGATCTCCATCTCCTGACCTCGTGATCCGCCCGCCTAAGCCTCCCAAAGTGCTGGGATTACAGGCATGAGCCACCACGCCCAGCCTATAGGAGGGTATTTAACCACACAGGTCTACCATATGGCGTGGGAGAGACCACGGTTGGAAAGTGTAGGGGAAGCGGCTGACTTTAAAAAGAAATATGAGGCTTGTATATATTCGCTTAGCCCACAAGTTCCTTTGCAACTCAGGTGAAGTGGCATCTTCCAGAATATCACCTGAACTCATACTTCCCTGACTTCAGTGTTGACTTTAATATTATTTGAAACAGTTGATTCTCTTAAAGGTTATATTTGATATTCATATCAATGTGACTTCATTCATTAAAAAAATATTGAGGAAAACATTTATTATCTTTGGTTTGTTCATTTGTTGAGATAGGTTCTCACTCTGTTGCCCAGACTAGAGTACAGTGGCATGATCAAAGCTTACTGCAGCCTCCAACTCCCAGGCTCAAGCAAGTTTTATTTATTTATAGTATATATATTTATTTTAAGGGGTGGGGATGGCTTGTAGCAGGTTTTAATCAAAGCCCTAGTTTTCTGAGGCTTGTTTTTGCTCAGTATGCTCTGGAGATTTTTCTTCCTTTTCTTGTCCTTTGTTTGAGACAAAGTCTCACCCTGTCACCCAAGCTGGAGTGCAGTGATGCAATCTCATCCCACTGCAACCTCTGCCTCCCAGGTTCAGTCAGTCCTCCCACCACAGCCTCCCGAGTAGCTGGGATTACAGGCACTTGCCACCACACCTGGCTAATTTTTGTATTTTCAGTAGAAACAGGTTTCACCATGTTGGCCAGGCTGGTCTTGAACTCCCGGCCTCAAGTTATCCACCCACCCTGGCCTCCCACAGTGCTGGGATTACAAACATGAGCCATTGTGCCTGGGCTCTGGAGATGTTTTTTATTTTATTTTATTTATTTATTTATTTGAGACAGAGTCTTGCTCAATCACCCATGCTAGAATTGGGTGGGAAGTAGAATTCTATTGGGTGGGAAGTAGAATTGGGTGCAGTAGAATGATCACTGCAGCCTCCACCTGCCAGGCGCAAACAATCCTCCTACCTCAGCCTCTTAAGTAGCTGGGACTATAGGCGCATACCACTCACTCTCAGCTGATTTCTGTATTTTTTTTTTAATAGAAATGGGGTTTTGCCATGTTACCCTGACAGGTCTCGAACTCCTGGACTCAAGTGTTCTGCTCACCTCTGCCTCCCAGAGTGCTGGGATTACAGGCATGAGCCACCATGCCTGGCTGCTACTGAGATGTTTAAGGGCCTTGCCAGTGAGACTGGGTCCTCAGTTGGGGATACAAATAGGATGACTGAAAAGGTGTTTGCCACTATGAATTAGTGCACATTGCAGTTCTCATGAGTCTCTTTGTCAAATAATAGTTAAATACTCACCTACAAATAGTTCTCTTATGGCTGATTAAAACTTCAGCTTTCTAGTATATAAACATAGCCCATCTTTTTAAGTCTGTATATATTACTGTCATTGTTACCATCTGCAGATGAAATAGAACAGCCCAGACATGATGGCCCTTACTGTCCACATTGATTCTAATAAAAAGAAAGAAGCCACATCGTTTTCAGTGGCTCTACAATTTCATATTGTTGTTAATTTCCTGAAAACTTGTTGTTAGATGAAGTGTAATTGCAGATTTCCTTAAGAACCATTGACAGATACTTACCCAAGTCATAAGCAACTCACACTGGGAAATGTGTGCAAACATTCTGAGTTTTCCTCTAGAAGAATATATCTTCAGTGAGACCCTGTATTCACCAGTGCTTTTCTATAAAAAGTGTCAGTGAAGCTCATTGTGGAAGTTGGGAGGAATTTCTTTTTTTGCTACTTGATTTTTTTAAAGGGATTAATGTTGCCAGAACTTTCATTGTTTTTCAGAGAGTGAAAGAGAGTCTTTAATAAGTGTCATCTCAGAGACCTTACAACTTTCGGCTAAGAGGGCTACATTTTGAATAGTATACTAGATAGTAAATTATGGTGTATTGAGGTACTGGCATTGTATGATGGAGAGGGGAGTTTCATTTTTTTTTTTTTTAATTGTTAGGTGGTCTATTTAGTGCAGCTGTGTTTATGTTTCCTTCATGGTAACTGCCTGAACATGGTGACAAGTCCCTACAAATGAGAACAGGAATTTTAAAAAATTATCTTGCCAATGGGCTTTAATTTCAGGGGTCATAGTTATTAAGTAGCAGAGGTAAAAATAATCCCCGGCACAGTCATTCAGTACAGTCGGTTTGCTGTGTCAGAAATTTTGACAACCTTGTAAAAAGAGTAATTGAGGCCTGACGTGGTGTCTTACACCTGTAAGCTGGGAGGCTGAGGCGGGCAGATCACCTGAGGTCAGGAGTTTGAGACCAGCCTGGCCAACGTGGCAAAACCTGTCTCTACTAAAAATATAAAAATTAGCTTGGCATAGTGGCGCATGCTTGTAATCCCAGCTACTCAGGAGGCTGAGACAGGAGAATCATTTGAACCCAGGAGGCTGAGGTTGCATTGAGCCGAGATCTTACCAGTGCACTCCAGCCTGGGTTGACTGAGTGAGTCTGTCTCAAAAAAAAAAAAAAAAAAAGAGTAATTGCTACTTTAAATGCTGCGTTTCACAGTATAATAAACTTGGAAATGGTAGAATTTCCTTACAATAGTCACACTCCTTTACCCTTTGTTTTGGCTAATTTACTTCTTTGCTATTAAAAATGGGTGCTTAGCTCATAATGTACATCAGTCCTGTAGAAAATTAACAGATCCGTATTTTTGCTGTCTTTCTCTTTGTAAAATAATAAATGAACATGGGGTCATGACTGCAGCAAAGAGACAGTTGCCTTTGACAGAGAAAATGTATATAATAAGCAAATAGCTCTGTGAATTAGTCAGTACTTTGAGAATTGTATGCAAGATATGGAATAAGGAAGTACAGGGTCCTAATGACTAGTTTTCAGAGGCATTTTCTTTAGTGTTACATCCCTCATAACTCAAATTAATGTTTATTACTATTCTTTCATATTGCCAAAATATTTTCATGAATTTGGATTAGAAGCAGCTTGTTCTGGCTTGTTTTGCAACTTTGTTTCAGGAAACAAAGTGATATTTAGAAGATTTTTGTATGTCATAGAAGCTTTAATTATCTTACTTATGTTGAAGGAGATCAAGTTCTGTTTCAGAGTTATGTAGGAAAATAAGAGTTTATACCATGCTAATTTTATGTTGCCACATAATTAATGTCTTTCAAAAAATTTGAATCCGTGATCTGTGCAGTGTTCGCCATTAAATAACCAGCGATGTAGAATCTACTTTAAGTTTCAGAAGATGCTACTTGGTCCAGACCTACTTGGGCTGGCCTTTATTTTTATTTTGGGATTCACAGGTGTTGACCCTTATCCATCCTTTTTTTCCCTCCCCTTCTATCCACAGATTGGTGAAAGACAGCCAGTGTTAGTGACAGAAGAATCTTTTGATTCCAAGTTTTATGTTGCACACAATCAATTCTATGAGCAGGTAAGAGGCACTTCTGCATTCTTGATTTTTCTGCAAAATGAGAAAGAGTTCTGAAAGTTTAAGTACAGGGCATTTAAAGGGGAGAGTGTTGAATCTTGTCACAACAAGACTGTTTTGTAGCCTCAAGTCAGCCAGGCTAACACGGGTTTGTCTTTGTGGCTTAGTCTACCATACATTCTCTGCAAAGGAATACATATATTTCGTCGATTTTAGTCCACATTAATGTTTGACAGGACCAGCCTCAGGCTTTCGGGCATTTGGAACCAGGCAATTAACACTGCCAGAATTCCCACACCCTGGCAAAGCAGGGGGAAAGTCCTGCTCAGACGACAGGAAGGATGTCTGCATGGGCGACAGCAGCATGAAAGGGCAGGGATTTCCTCTCACCGGCACATCACCCGTACAGTTTTTTTAGTAGGTTGGTTGGTTGGTTTTTCAGTTTTGTTTAGTTTTAGAATTTGTTTTTTTAACTTCTACCTTGATAAAAATGCTGGGAGCAGAGGGAAAAGAGTCTGTTCCTTGGACTCAAATTGTATAAACAACTGTGTGGACCAGGGTGAGGATCCAAGCAGCTTCACTGTGGGAGCTTTGGGGGCCATCCCAAGGCGCACCCCACTTACTAGCCTTCCTTCCCTGCCCATCGAAGCTGGCCTCCTTTGCCCCTCAAAGGAGCCTGACTTCTGTTTCGGCATCAGGGTTTCTTCTCCTCCAGGTGGGAGAGCAATTCAAAAGCGACAGAGGGAAACAGAGTGCCTCTTTCAGGGGCATGGTCCCTGGCAAGGGCCAAGGTCAAGGAAGAGATGGGATATGCCCTCCTCGCCCATCTCATGAGAGCCTGTGCGGGAGACTCCCAAGGGGGTACTGAGATTTTCATTGCTCTTTCTGGATCGTATTAAAATTAAATGGAGCTACCTACTTTTTTGCTTCTTTCTCATCGGATAAGAGGTCAAAATGTTTGCTGTGGGTCCTGGCTGGAATCAGAGCTTGCGAAGACCCTGAAAGGGCAGTGTGAGCAAGTGGAATGAGGGACGGACAGAGGAAGCAGGCTGCCTGCGTGACAAGGCAGGGAAGGAGGAGCTGAAGAGGCCCCCAGCACCGACATTCCCCAGGGAATCATCTCAGACTGGGCCGTGGGTCCCCAGGAAATAGGGGAGCTTTTCAAAGCCCAGACTAAACAAGCTGTGTGCAGTAGCAGTGGAGACTCCGGTTGAGGAAGGGCTCCCAGCCCTCCACGTCTGGGCTGCGTCTCTTCCCCATTTCCCATCTCATTAATATACTCCAGAGGGCCATTTTCCCATTGAGGCCAACCTTCTGCTCAGCCCTGGGGAGGAGCCTGATTGCATTTTGGTCGCCTCTTCTCTCTCCTTTCTTTTGCCATCTGGGTTTTGCCTCAGCAGGGAACTTCTTTCCCTTCATTTTAAAGGCAGTAGCATGCCTCGTTAGCTGCTTCCTCCAATTTAAAGCAGTCAGGCTTTTTCCAATTATTAAAACTGGAGGAGGGGAAACACTGAGCCCTTCATTCAGATCAAGGCCGCAGATCAAGGAGGGTTATTTTCCCCCAGAATAGGACCAAGTCTCCCAGGGTTAGTTTGGTCTAGAGATTTTCTTATTTTATAAAACCTGATTTAAAAGGGCTTTTTATATCCCAACACTAAAGCTCTTTTAGTTCATTTTGCCTGCCATAAGTAATTCACCACCCAGGTGACCTTTTTCTTATACTTGGATGAAGCAGTGTACTCAGTGGTCATAAAAATCAAACTCAGACCAAGATTCAATTTTGCCTCTCAGAGAGATTGGCCATGCAACTCCTGGCTCTCATCTGACTTTTCTGTCTCGGCAACTAAGCGTATCAAAGATTTTATAGGAATTATTTTTTTCTAAATAAGATGAGTTCCAGAGGTGAAGATTATATCTAGATATCCAAGCATTACTGGATTAGAATCGGTCTATTTATTTTGGATTCTGACTTGAAAAGACTGGCAGGTGGCTCCAGTGTTGAAATAGAAGTGTGAGGGAGACATCATGCACACAAGCTACCTGTAGGTCCCAAAGGAAGGGAAACATTTGCTTGAGGTAAACAAGTACTTTTATCAGGAATCTCTAGTGGAAAGAGACAGTCTGACAGTTTACTGTGAACAAGCCAAAGTACCCTTCAGCCTGCCGGTTCTATGTGGAGGTGGATTCCCAGCACTGACAAACACATGCTTTTTCTAACAGAGCAAGGGGAATGAGTGGCAGCCATTAGTTACAGGAGTCATTGAGCTCCAAACGGCAGTATTCCAGGTTATTGGAAGGTTCTTTTATATATTCCTCCTTCTCCAAAACACAGCACACAGCACACACACATGCATGAACACAAACACGCAGGCCTGTAGTTGAAGTGTCTTTTCAAACCATTCCTCTGACAGCTCACTTGGAAAGTATTAAAAGTGTGAGGCTTTCAGCAGTATTGTCTCGGTCTTGCTCATTGCATGAAATAGCCGAGAGCAAACTATCAAAGGCCTGTCCGAAAGCGGCCGGCTGATTGCTGGAGATCTCCCAGGCCTGTCTTCCACGTGCCTGCCAACACTAGGTGCATCTTGGCTGGAAGAGCACTGTCCAGGGGCCCGGGAGCCCTTCCGGAAGTGCCTTTCCTTCCTGCAGGCTCCCCAGACCCCTCAGCAGCTAGAAGATAGAGCCTGCTTTGGAGGGGATCCCAGAATAGAAAAAATGACAGTGAGGGACAACGAGGAAACCTGGAGAATCAAGTACGGCTTCAGTTAATGGTATTAATAATATATCAATTTGGGCTCATTAATTGTGGCAAGTGTACCATACTAATGTAAGATGGTAATAATAAGGAACCTGGGAGCTGGGTATACAGGAACTCTCCATAGTATCTTTGCTATATTTTTATAAATCGGTAACTGTTCTAAAGTAAAATGTTTATTTTCAAAAATTAAGCCTCTGAAAAAATGTGTTTAAGGTTTTAGTGCCAAAGAACCCTGCGTTCATGGGGAAAATGGTTGAAGTGGACATCTATGAATCAGGCAAACACTTTATGAAAGGGCGGCCGGTATCAGATGCCAGCGTGTACACGCCTTCCATCAGCAAACCGCTTGCAAAGGGAGAAGTCTCAGGATTGACGAAGGTAAGTAAAAGATGCTCTCCTCTCTGCCCTGCTCGTAAAACAGCAGCTGTGGAGGCACAGTGATTCCAGACCATGTTTCTGTTATCATGTACAGTTCCCTTTTTATGTATGCATGAGGCTTTAATCCTTTCTGACAGATCGAAATCTGAATTCGAAAGATGTGTTTTTGCTGATGCCGATAGCTTTGCTTCTCTGGCTGGAAAGGGAATAAGCTGTTTCTGCTTCCAGGTTAGAAGCAGAGGGTGAAAGCCATTATTTGCCGGTGAATATGTTGACACCAAAAGATGATCTGATGCAGTATGTTTCTTTGTCAGTAGATCCAGAGTGGAAGGGGATGAGGAAAGGGGTGTTTTCTTGCTCTACAAAGCTGTTTATACTGTAGTAAAAACCTACGGCTGAATGGGCACTAAACCGTATCATATATGCAGTTATGGTGCCTTTCAGAAGGGTGTTAGCTGGATATCTACTTTAGTCATATGGAATGAAAATTAAACATTTTTTTTTCTTTCTATAAAAAAGTAACCTGACCCCTATTTTATACCTTGGTAAATATGGCTGCTTGCCAAGCTCTCTCTTACATTTCATTGAGCTACAGTTGTAAAAGCTGATGGAGTGTGAAATGAAAATGTGTATCACATTTCTAAGCATCATTTGATGTCCTTTCTCCAACACAGTTGTTAAGCGCTTAAAAAAAAGCATATAGCAATGATTTAACATACGGGGAAAAAAATAACTGATATTTATCTGGCTGTATAACTCCAAAATTGTTTTAATCTGTATATTATCTTCTCCCTCAAAACCAATTGCAAGGACATGTTGGTTAAAATAAAGGGAGTGCAGCTTCACTTTGGCAACAGCAACAAAGACGATGCTATTGTCTGTGTTCTCACTGATTGTGGTACTGGACTCTCATGTCCGATATGAGTGATACCTTGGATGTGCTTGACAGGTGCCCACGAAGGCTCTGCACGCGTGGCTAATCCATAGTGGAATGGTATAGAGTAGCGTTTGTCAAAATCCTACCAAATGTACAGCCTGCACAATCAGGAGATAACTCTAAAACTTGATAAACATAACCATTCATTTTTGCTGTTTCTAAAAAGAAATCATACTTTGGAGATAGGATGGGTGGCTAGGAAGAAGCAGTGTAATCTGGCATTTAAGTGATATTGCTAGAGATTTGGCTTTTTATATGTTAGCCAATATTTTGAAAATTGTTTTAAGAGGTCGGCTTATTTTTTTTAATTTTTTTGTTTTTCCACATAGTATGTTGCACAAGGTTGATTTCAGATTGCCACAGTGAAAAGTGTTTCTCAGTAAGTAGCAGTGGTGGGGAAATTATGATTTCAAAGACTCTGCCTGGGTGAATTCCTTCATGTTTGCCCCTTGGAAAGGGTAGTATTCTAAAACACTCCCATGGATGACACATAGATAAGGAAACGTTGTGCCCTTCTATTTATTCCTTGACTGTACTGTTACTATCTGAAAGGGCAGCCCCATTTAAATTCTCTGGGGCACCCTTTCTCCTCTCCCATCCTTTCTTCTAACCTAGAAAGTGGTATCATTAGTTCTACCACCAGCCCAACTCAGAACCAGAATGGCCCCAAAAGTCCCACATAAGATGAGGAAGCCGGTTGGTTGCTGGTCCGCCAGAGCCTCTAGAAATAGTCTTGTAGCATGAGGCTGTCGAGGTTGGAATACTGATTTGGGTATTTACATTAAGAGAAACAGTAAGGCTTTTGTTGGTTTTGGGGTTTTGTTTGTTGTTTTTTGAGAGAGGGTCTCCCTTTGTCACCCAGTGTGGAGTAAAATGGTGTGATCATTGTTCATTGCACCCTCTCCCTCCCGGTCACAAGTGATCCTCCCACATCAGCCTCATGAGTAGCTGGGACTATAGGCACGCACCACCATCCTGGCTAATTTTTTTTTTTTTTCTGAGACAGAGTCTCACGCTTTTGTCCAGGCTGGAGGGCAGTGGCGCTCAATCTCAGCTCACTACAGCCTCTACCTCCCGGGTTCATGCCTCAGCCTCCTGAGTGGCTGGAATTATAGACACATGCCACCACGCCCAGCTAATTTTTTATTTTTAGTAGAAACACGGTTTCATCATGTTGGCCAGGCTGGTCTCGAACTCCTGACCTCAGGTGATCTGTCCACCTCAGCCTCCCAAAGTGCTGGAATTATAGGCATGAGCCACCATACTCAGCCCTGGCTATTTTTTCTTTTTTGTAGAGACAGGGTCTCACTTTGTTGCCCAAGTTCGTCGTGAACTCCTGGCCTGAAGCAGTCCTCCATTTTGGTCTCCCTGGCATCTAAAGCAAAATATACTATGCTTTGGACTTACTTTGTCTCACTTGACCTCTTTTTTTTTTTTTCTTTGAAACAGAGTTTTGCTTGTCACCCAGACTGGAATGCAGTGGCACAGTCTCACTGCAACCTCCACTCCTGGGTTCAAGCGATTTTCCTGCCTTTGCCTCCCGAGTGGCTGTGGTTAGAGGCATGTACCACCACACCTGGCTAATCACTTATCACTTTTGATGAAACTGATGAGAAGTACAGCAGACTAGATGGGTGTTATCAAAATGGTGGGAATGAGTGAAAGTTACGTGTGCGTTTTTAGTGAAAGGGACAGAAGAATAGGAAATGAGGAAAACTCAGTTTTTAGATGCTAAGAACATTGATATTTTTATCTTGTGCTCACATGCAGCCTAATTTTGTGGTAAGCTGCTTATTGTGATGATCTGTTCATACCATTAAGACTTCTGTGGAAAAATTGCTATGCTGTTCAATTACTCCACCTGAAGAGAACCTGTGGATAGACAGGACCTAGGGTCCACTATACCAAATCCATGACCATGTAATAGTTTGAAAAATTACCTGAAAGGCATCATCCAAGATTAGGATCAAGGATTTTTTTTAACTGTATTATGGAAATCTATTTATGAAAATGTTATGAACATTTTTCAAGCATATACAAAAGTAGGGAGAATAATATAATAATCGCACATACCTATTACCCATGAGCAGTCATCAAATCACAGCCAGTCTTATGTCATCTGTGCTCTCATCTACCCCCCTTCCCTCCACCCTGATTATGTTGAAGAAAATCCCATTTGTCATTTTATTTCATCTAGAAATATACTGGTAAATACCTCTAAAAGATGAAGATACCTTTTACAGACATAATCACAATTATTATCAGATTTTAAAATCATTACCTATAATTGTCTTTGGCTGACTCTTCCAGGCCTACTGCTATGACCCAAAGTCAACATTTACAACATGCTTATCATGGGCCAAATACCGTGCTAAACATGTGACATGTGTGCAATCACTTCATCCTCATAACCCTGCGAGGAAGATGCTGCTATCATCCCCATTCCACAGATAAGGAGTCTGAGTGTCAATAATTCAATAAATAGCTTATCTGGAGTCACAGACTTTAAACATAGAAGAGGGAAGCCAGGATTTATATCCCATTCTTACCAATTTTCAAGCCTGTGTTTTTGTTTTTGTTTTTTAATTGTGGCAAAATATACATAACATAAAATTTGCTGTCTTACTCATTTGGTAAATGTATAGTTAGTCGTGTTAAGAACGTTAGGTACCTCATGTAAGTGGAATCGTTCGCTCACCAGTGTTTGTCTTTTGTGACTTGCTTATTTCACTTAGCCTCGCATCCTCAGGGTTCATCCATGTTGTAGCACGTGTCAGAATTTTCCTCCCTTTGAAGGCTAAATACCATTCCATTATATGTGGATACCACGTTTCATTTATTCATTTCTCCACTGATGGATGTTTAGGTTGCTTCTACCATTTGGCTGTTATGAATGTTTGCTGTGAACATGGGTGCACAGCAATGTCTTCAAATCCCTGCTTTCAGTTCTTTCGGGTATTTGTCCAGAAATAGGATTGCTGGATTGTATGGTACCTCTATTTTTAGTTTTTTGAGAAGCTGCCATACTGTTGTTCATGGCAGCTGTACCATTTTACGTTTCCACCCATAGAGCATAAGGGTTCCAGTTTCTCCACATTCGCACCAACACTTCTTTTCTTTTCTTTTCTTTTTCTTTTCTTCTGAGAGTAGCCATCCTAATGGGTATGGGTCAAGCCTGTATTTTGAAGCCCAGGTCCATAATGCCTTGCCCATTTTAATTGCAGGAGTCCTAGTTGATAACTTCTGGACACTAGTGGCTTTTTGTGCACCAGAGTAAGCTTACACTGGATATAAAATAAGTAAAAGAGAGAGAGGGGAAAAATGAGAAAATGGACAGTCTTAATTATCTTCTCTGTGGGTTCAGTTAAAAATGGCATTAGAGATCTAAGCCTCTCAGGAATATGATGGAATGTGAACATTACTGCTGTCTGTCTTAATAAAGCGTAACTAATCTTACTACTAATGTTCTTTCTTCTCGTCTGGCCTATGTTATAACAAATCACTTGAATCTTACCATTTCTAAGATCGATTCTTAAGGAGTCAGAACTATTCTTTGCCTGGTAGAAAAGAACATTTTCTCTTCTAATTTTAAACTTACGAATAGTTTTATTGCAAAGTTTTTTCTTATTGAATTCATTCTTAGAAGTAAAAATTGCTTTAAAGAAAGAAGAAGAGTAGCATCATGCAAGCTCTAAAGGATTTGGAGTCTGTCAGGTTTGGGTTCAAATTACAGTGACAGTTCGTATGATCAAGTACAACTTTCTTGACTCACAGTGATTTCATTTGTACAATGCAGGTAACAGCTGATTTTGCAGAGTATTAAATTAAATCATGTGGACACAGTACACGATGCATAGTAGGTATGTTAAATATTTTAAAGACAGAATTTAGTAAGTATAGCTTTAAAAAGCAGTGGTTTCCTGGCTTTTATTTTGATTTCTTTTACTTTTCCTTTTTTTTTTTTTTTTTTTTTTTGAGACAGAATCTAACTCTGTCACCCAGGCTGCAGTTCAGTGGCATGACCTCAGCTCACTGCAACCTTCGCCTCCTGGGTTCATGTGATTCTTGTGCCTCAGCCTCCTGAGTAGCTGGGACTCCATGCATGCGCCACCACAACTAGCTAATTTTTGTATTTTTAGTAGAGCAGGGTTTCACCATGTTGGTCACGCTGGTCTTGAACTCCTGGCCTTAAGTGATCCACCTGCCTCAGCCTCCCAAAGTGCAGGGATTAGAGGCGTGAGACACCACACTTGGCCTATTTTAATTTTGTTTTTAGTACCTTTTCTTTAAGGTACTTTGCAGCTTGGTGCAGTGGTTCACGCCTGTAATCCCAGCACTTCGGGAGGCCAAAACGAGAGGAGCACTTGAGCCCAGGAGTTTAAGAACAGCCTCGGACCATAGAGAGACTTTGTCTCTATAAAAATTTTAAAAATAAGTCAAGTGTGATGGTGCCTACCTGTAGTCCCAGCTACTTGGGAGGCTGAGGTGGAAGGATCACTTGGCTTCAAGGGTCAAGGCTGCAGGGAGCTTCTGTAGCCCATTCTGTGTGAAAGAATGAAACCTTGTCTGAAAAAAAAAGTACTTTACATTCATGGACTGCATGGTACATAATAGTGTAGCAATTAAGAACATGAATCTGAATTCTGATTACCCAGATTTGTATCTTGATTCTACTGTTACAAAAAAATATGACCTTGGGCCAGTTACTCAATGTCCCTCCACCTCAGTTCTCTCTCTGTAAATGGGTGATAGTAGCACCTGCTTCATAGGATATACATGGAAATGGCTTAGCAGTCAATAAGTATTGGCTACTATTTTCATTATTAATTACAGTGCATGCCAAGGCATTATTTTAATCCACGAAGTAAAAGTTGCACAGTCTTTTATCATTTCAAATGTTGTATTCATCAGCCATAGATTTGTGACACTGGCGGATGAAACGAGACCAACTGACCAGATGCCTCCAGGAGAATGACAAATTAACAGAAAGAGATTCCAGTACTACTCCCATAGTGTCGGCTGTTCTTACTGACAGAGAGTTCTTCCTCTTACTCCTCATGTCTTGTTTTTTAAAAAAAGAATATTCTAGAATGGAGGCCTGGACTTACTGTTCTCTTTCTTACAAGTTAAGGGAAGGCTACCCCGGGGTGTCTAAGTGCCACCTGTTTCTCATCTCCTGAGACTTTGATCCTAAGAACGGATTCACTTGAGCAGTTAGATAGCCAAGCACCGACACAGCCGACTGCACTTGGAAAGGAAGCAAAAGTTTTAAAGGGTGGCATGGTTTGCTTCATTACCAGACGAAGGCCAGCAGGATATTCAGGTGTACTGAGTTTTATGTACAAACTATACTATATGTTCGGAGCTTTGACCCTTGGAAAAACATAGTTAAAATGCTTTCCTCTCCATCTGACTTTCATTTCCAGAACCACTGAAGTGAAAGGGTCTATTAGTTCAAGGCCAGATTTGAAAGCACATGAAAACTACATTCATGAGGTTAAGAAATGGCTTAATAATTAAGTTAAAACACTTGAAAGTGGGTCTAATTTCAGTCAGATCAGCTAACCATGCTAGAAACAAATGAGGGTGTGTTTCTTCCTATTTTTCCTTCCACCCCCAAGATATTGGCTCCAATCCCAAGCAGTTTTTTCGGTTCCTTTATTATTATTATTATTAAACTTTATGTAAGACTTAATTCTCCATTGCCCATATGCCAAGTTCGTGTCACAAACAAAACCATAGTACATTTAATATTTTACGCATGTTTTCTCTCTCATTTTGTATCTCGTTAGTTTCTTTTACAGACTGGTTAGGACATATTTGAGTTTCACAGTCTAGATGCATAGCTTTTATTCTGTGCTGTGGAGCTATATTTCATTGGCCATTGGAGCTGAGCTAGTATGACTGTCAATTCAAACTGCGTTTAGTGTGTTTGCAATACCTTCCGTGTACCAATTTGAGTACCATCCAAAGTATCCTCAGAGCAAGCTGATGCTAAACAATTAGCTGTCATTTCACTTGCATCACTAATTGTGCAATCACTGATGATAATTCTCTTCCTCCTGAGGGTTGTAGCTGGAGCATCATGAGGGAAATTGCATGCATCAGGGAACTAACTGTGCCTCAGTAGTAATAATAGCTACCATTTAGTGAGCCTCTACTATGTGCTTGGTATTGAGGCCTTTTACTCGTGTTACTTCAGTTTATTTTTCTCGCCTGGCCTAGGGCAGCTAAAACACAGTGAAGTTCTTTACACAGCTGTGCACACCCACATAGAGGCGTCATAGGATGGGGCTGAGTAGACGTTTTCCCCACCTCTCCGTGCTTTGCCCACGTTCAACACAGGAGACAGGAGGAGCAGTGAGCCTGGGACAAAGACCGGACTGACTTCCCTAGCTGAGCTCTAGGGAGAAAAGCCAGGCCCCAGAGCCTGAATGACTCACATACACAACATGCAGGTAGCACCTGGCCTCTTATGATATGTTTCAGTGTTTATTATCCAGGACCTGGATGAAGTCTTAGAGATCGAAATGATGAATGTGGGCTTGGTCTTTGAGGAGTTTTCGGTCTGACTGTTCCTCTGGTAATACTGCTAATCAATTGTGACTCTGGCAGGGAGGGATTGGCTGAGGGACGTGTCTTGTGTAGGTATGCTAGCTCACCTGTGAGACTTCATTGCTCTTGTGGTTAGAGTTTTGTGGATGATTTTTTACCAAATCTAAAAGGAATCTCTTAAGAGCAAGAGGTATTCTTTATCATGAAAGCATCGAATGGTAAAAGCTTCTTGAGGAGAACCAGAGCTGTATTTCAGCAGCAGAGAACCTGAAAGGTCATCTCAGCCCAACCATCTATCCCTGCAGGATGGGAGGGAGGTTCCAGAAGATTATTCTCTCCTGTGATGATTTGAACCCACGTGTCCGGGACCACGCGTCAGCACTCACATTTTCACTGCGCTATTTCCCCTTCACATGTCTTTACCTTTTTACTCAGTCAGCAGTGATCACTGATGAGTGTGACACTGTATGCATCAAGGACTTAATTGTGCCTTGATAATAATATCTGTCTGCATCAGGACTGCCTGTGTCAGTCCTTGTTTATACCTGTTGTAATACTATTAATAATATGCCCTTTTTCCACTCCTCAAAGTATCCTAGTGTGGATGATACATTATACGGTCATCCTATAAATTCCAAAAGTGGATCCAGCACTACGTCAAGCACTGCTTGGGATATAGAAGTCTAATATATAATCCTGCCCTCAAGGAATACAAGTCTGATTGGGAAGAGAAGATACGTGCTGCTGTGGTCTGATGGTTGGCATCTTCCCAAAGTTCAAATGTTGAAACCTAATCACTGATGTGATGGTGTTAGGAGGCGGAGCTGTTGGGAGGTGGTTAGGTCATGAGGGCAGAGCCTTCATGATTAGGATTAGTACCTTCATGCAATACTAATGAAGGCACCAGAGAGCTGCCTTGCTCCTTCCACTGTGTGAGGACACAGCAAGAAGGCTCTGTCAGTAAACTAGAAATCTGGCCCCCGCCAGACACCAAATCTGCTGGCACCTTGATCTTAGATTTCCCAGCTTCCAAAACTGTGAGAAGTAAATCTCTGTTGTTTAAAAGCTACCCAGTTTATGACATTTTGTTACAGTCACCCAAATGAACTGAGACACATAGGCATATGAAACAGAATCTATAATACGTCAAACGTTAAACATTAACTTGGTTGGTATTGGAATCATAAGAAGTTGGAAGATACGAGATCTCTGAAGACTTGAGGTATCAGGGAATGTATGGGTCAGGATTCTTTGCAGACAACAGACAGCAGTTTAATTCAACAGGAAGGAGTTTATAAAGGGATGCTAGATGGTCCCCAGAATCGTTAGAAGGGCTAGGGACCGGAATCTTTGCCGAGTTTTCCAGAAACAACACCCAGAACCACACGGGACCTTCCTGTAAGAGGTGTCACCTCTCCTCCCGCTGCCCCAGCAAGGCAGAAGCCCCATGCCCTGTCTGTTTCCTCAGGAAGCCTCGTAGTCAATGTCTCACATATATTACATCTGGTTGTGGAACCCAGGTCTCATGTTTACGCCCTGGGGACAAAGGAGGTTTGAAAATCGTTTTTGGCATCTGTATTAATGGGGAACCGTCAATGTGGAGAGGGTTTTCGGACAATTTCTACTATAGAGTTTCATGGGTGTGGTCGGATTATAACTGGACTTCGAAGGTGAAAAGAACTCAATCAGGCAAGTAAAGAAGGAAATTTTTCTCGCTGTGAAAGGAACCAAAGCGAAGTGACAGAATGCAGACTCAGATATCCATAAGCAGTTGTGGGCATTTGGAAAGCACAGGGCAGTAATCTTTAGTACGAAGAATGGGACCTCTGGATTTTGAAGTCAAATAGGATTTATACCTAACACATTACACAAGTACATGGATCAGTCCCAGAAAGGTTAGGCTGTGCTTTGGTGATAAATTAACCCTGAAATCTCAGAGCTAATGTAACCAAGGTTTATTTCCTGCCCACACTGAGCGTCTAAGATGTACCATTTACTGTGTAGTTTAGAGTCAGGTAGTTATCTGCTCCACACAGTCACTCGGGGACCCAAGTTAACTGCATGTCTCCATGGCAAGGAAAGACAATTGCTGGTGAACCGGGCTTTTTACTGCCTCGGCACAGGAGTGGCACATGGTATGTCTATTCATAGTCATTGGCCAGAACTATTCACATGGCCCTATCTAACTGCAAGAGTCTGGAAAATATCTACTTTTGTTTTAACAAGAAGGAGAAAATATGGGTGAATACTGGAAGTTTCTACCATGCATGTGGGAATATTTTGTTTTGCTTTGTTTTTGAGACAGAATTTCATTCTCTCACGCAGGCTCTGGAGCGCAGTAGTGCAATCTTGGCTCACTTGTTGCCTGTATACTTCCTGGGCTCAGGTGATCGTCTCACATCAGCCTCTCGAGTAGCTGGGACTACAGACGTGCACCACCATGCCTGGCTAATTTTTTAAATTTTTTGTAGAGATGAGGTCTCACTTTGTTGCCCAGGCTGGTGTCGAACACCTGTGCTCAAGCGGTCCTTCAGCCTCAGCCCCTCAAAGTGCCAGATTACAGGCGTGAGCCCCCGTGCCTGGCTATGTGTGGGAAAGTTATTGAGCAAGAGCATAGCATAGTGAAAGTTTGTATATGAGGGAAAGCCAGTGAAAGCAGGACTCACCTTGCTGGTCTGCCCACCACTGGCTCCAGGCGCTAGTTCAGTGACTGTTTCGTAGTTATTGAATGAACTTGGCTTTCGGCGATATGCAGGGTGGAATGGATGGATTCTCCAGCAGAGGTAGGAAACCTACATAATAGGTTGAAATCCTCTATTACTTCAACTGATGCGGACATTAATATATTTGTCAATGGTTAAAAAAAAATCACAGTCAAGCCACTCAAGTTGCTCTTTGAAATCATTTGACATCTTGATAAGCAGATTGCAGAAGCCCCTTTTCAACTGATAATAATCTGGTGCATTGAAATTCTTTTCAGAGGATCTTTAAGGATGAGTTCTTTAGAGCAGGACTTGCTTCTAACCATAAATTGTAGTTTCCTAGTTTCCTTTCTTCCTAATGATGAAAGTGAAAACCTGTTTCTCCTATGAGACTCAGAGTATGGACATTGCATTACACCTAAAATAATAGAACATTATTTTTAAATAAATAGAATATGTTTGGAAAAAGTGTCTTCTAATGTAGTTAACAGTGGCTAATTTTTTTTTCATTATTCATTTGTAAATTTTTATGTATTTAGGGGGTACAAGTGCAGATTTCTTATATGCATGTAAGCAGTGTTTTAAATTTAAAGAGCTTTAGAGAAACAAATTTTCTCCTGTTCCTCTAGCTCCCAAATGCAAGTCTATAAAATTATTGAGAAACAGAAATATTCAATCCATAGGTCAAGTCAGTTATCTAGGACAGTTATCTGATAGGAAGTCAACCTAAAACATTAAGATGTAGCACCTTTCAAATTTGCCAACCCCTGAGAAGGAAATTCAAAAGGCAATAAAGGCAAAGAACCATTGCAGACGTTATCAAGATCAGCGTTCTCCTTTCCACAGGCCCCTGGCTCCCAGGGCTTCCTTCTTGCAAACATCCATTTAAAAACAATAGAGCAGCCCTAGTAACCTTAAGCACATCAGGTCAGACTGTGGGTTTGGCATTTGGGCTCTGTTCCTTACTAATTGTGATCGTTGCCTGGTCACTTACCCTCTGTAGGTGTCTCTCCTCATTTGTAAATCTGGAGGAAGAGAGTCCATTTGATAGAATGGTTTTGGCATTGAAGTGAGATAAAGCTTCGGAAGCACTGAGCGCTGCCTTACACACACAAGTGATCAGTGAATATGTGATGTGGAATGGCGGGGCACAGTGATAGTGAAGACTTACTTGGGGCCTGGTTGATCAAGTTACTCGTAGAATCTCATCCATGAACATGGATGATGTTTTGCCCTAATCGCCTGTATGCCATGAGACGAGGACTTGGTCCTTGGTCTTTTTAAACATAGTCTTTATAAGCAGCAATAGCATTTGTACAGGATAGCTGCCTGAAATAAATACTTCGTGTTTTTCAGTTCCCCCTTTTCACTGACTTTGAGTAGCTGTTTTTTTCTGTTATCCTTCATATGAGCACAGTTCCTCTGAATAATCACAAAGCATCTATGGTATAGGATAGCGGCATTCACCGCAGGTCTTTTTCTCTTCAGTATTCTTGTGGGAGGTGATTTTCCCTGCCGTGTACTATATTATCTGAAAATAAACAATCTGCCTAGCCGGCCTCCCTATTTATGCTTGGAATATAAATCAGATTGTGTCTCTCTCCTCCTCCTCAAAAACCATCTAGTGCTGCATGACTTAGAAATTCCATATACATCCAATAGCATTGAAAGCAGGGACTCAGATCCTTATATCCCAATGTTCCTACCAGCATTATTCATAAATAACCCAAAGGTGGAAGCAACTGAAGTATCTCTCAACAGATGAATGGACAAACAAAATGTGGCATGTAGCAGAATGGAGTTTTATTCAGCCATAGAAAGATGGGAAGTTCTGACACGTGCTACAGCATAGGTAAACCTTGAGAACATCGTGTGAAGCAGAATAAGCCAGACCAAAAAAAAGGCAAATACTGCATGATCCCACTTAGGTGAAATATTGAGAACAGGCAAATTCACAAAGTAGGTTAGAGCTTATGAGGGGCTGGGGGTGGAGATGGACAGTTCCTTCTTAAGGTTACAGAGTTTCTGTTTGGGGTGATAACATTTTGGAAATAGTGGTAATCGTTGCACAACATGGTAAATATAATTAATGCCATTGAATTATGTACTTAAAAATTGTTCAAATGGTAAATATTATATATATATATATAAAACCATATAAAAGGTTTCATAAAAATTGTCTAAGGTTTCCCAGCATGTTCAGTGTGAACACTAAAGACCTTACAACAGCCTCAACGCCCCGTGGCTTGACCTCTCTCCCCTCAAGAACACTGGCCTCCATGCTGCTCCTTGAACGTGAGCACATGAGGTCTGCTCCCTCAGGAGGGCCTTTCCACCTGCTGGTCCCTCTGCTTGGAATGCCCATCCCTTAGATGCCCATACGACGTGTCTGCCTTCTACTTCCTTCAGGTGTCTGCTGGACCACCAGCTTATCAGTGAGGTCATCCCGGGCGGTCCTCTATAAAATCCCAAGCCCCCGCATCCAGCACAGCCTAGCCCTTCCTGTTCTTCCTCTGTTTTCCTCAATGGCACATTTCACCACCAGACTTATTTAATGTGTATGTGTTTCTTTTGTCTCTAGTTACTAGGATGGAAGCCCCATGAATGCTGGGGCCCTTCACCTCATTCACTTCTGTGTCCTTCATGACTAGCATAGGGCCTGGCAGGGAGCAAATGCTCAGTAAACGTCCGTTGGATGAATGAGATATATGTATACCGGAGATATATGTATACCCCTTACTGAAAAGGACTGCAGGACCAAAAAGCTAGTTATCCGAGATATGTGTTATCTTGTGCCACTATGAATGCCCCATGACAACCAACCACAGAACTGCACTGGGGCTCAGCTGATCTCAGCCTGGCTCACTCACACGTCTGCAGTGCACTGTAAGGCAGCCCAGCAGCTCTTCTAAGCTTGGTGGGGCTTCCTAACATGTCTGGAGCTTCAGCAGGCATTTGGTGGATCTAGATGGCCTCAGCCGGGACTCCGTGGATGAGTCAGCTGTGCTCCACATGCCTCATCCTTCAGCAGGCTGGCCTGAGCACGTTCTCATGGTAAAGGCAGAGGAACAGCAAACAGATTTGCACACGTGCTTTTGAAGCCTCTGCATGCATGATGTTTCATAGCATCCTGTTGGCCAAGTCAGTCCCATGGCCAAGACCAGGGACACGCTACAAAGTTATGTGACAAGAAGATACAGATACAAGGAAATAGAAGGAATTGGGAACATCAGTGTATTCAGGCTGCCACACCCTGTGAAATCTTGGTGTTTTGCCTATGATCTGCACAGCGTTCCTCCTTCTTTTCTGTGTCCCCAGAAGAAATTACATTCAGTTTCAACCTGAGATCTAATCCTTTCAGCCCTACAACTCAGTGTCTTGTTTTAAATAGTGAGTTGTAGAGGTGGAAGGATTGGATCCAGTAAAAAGAATCTGAAATCTAAACATTAACTGAAGCTAAGGGACCTTGTCGTAGTCTTTTCTATGAGGAAAGGTGAAGTGTTCCAGATAGCCAGTGTTTTGCTCTCAGGTGCAGTTGTACCCAGCAACTCAACATTATCACCCTGGGGACCTGTGGTCGGCAGAATCATTCCCCCCTCCCCACCCCACAAAGGCGATCATGTCCTAAACCCTGGAACCTATGAATATGTTAGATTATATGACATAGAGAATTAGGGTTGCATATGGAATTAAATTTGCTGATCAGCTGCCCTTAAAATAAGGAGGGTATACTTGATTATCCAGAGGGGACCAGTATATCACAATGGTCCTGAAAAGCGGAAGGCAGGAGAATCAGAAGTCAGTGGTAGGAATGCTGACTTCGAAGACAGAAGGGGGCTGTGGGCCAGGGTTGCAAGCTAGAAAAGGCAAGGAAATGGATTCTCCCCTACAGCCCTAGAAGGAGTCCACACCATACTTGGTTTTAGTCCATTGAGACCTATCTGACTTCTGAGTTCCAGAACTAAAAAATGATAAATTTGTATTCTTTTAAGCCATGCAGATTGTGGTAATTTGTTACAGCACCAAGTGGAAACAAATTGGAAATTTATCAGACTGATCTTATCCCATAAAATCCATGGGAAAAATGAGAAGGTGTATATTGGCAGGCTGGGCTTGGTGGCTCACTCTGGTATTCCCAGCACTTTGGGAGGCCAAGGTGGGAGGATCACCTGAGCCCAGGAGTTCAAGGCTGCGAGTGAGCTATAGTTGCACCACTGCACTATAGCCTAGGCCACAGAGAAAGACCCTGTCTCCAGAAAAAAACAATAATAATAAATGTGTATTAGCAACCAAGTGGCTGTTTATGTCCCATCTATTTTCCACATTGACCAATCATTTTAAGAAAGGTGGGGCAGATGGGTGGAGAACGCCTCAGGAATTGAGAGACGGTAGAAGAGAAGTGCTAATGGAGAAGAGGGAGGTGAGTGACTGGGGCCCATCTAAGAAAAGAAAGAGGTTCTTAGGGAGACTGCTTGGAAAGTTAATGTTTGCAGAAGCCCACCCACAGGTCTTTTTTTTTCTTTCTTTCTTTTTTTTTTTAAAGAAGGAGAAAGAGAGAGGGGAAGTTGTTGTTGTTTTTTTTTAAGAGAAGAAAGAAGTAGAATAAAATAGAAAAAAAGAAGAAAGAGAAGGAGGGAGAGAGAACGAGAATCTTGCTCTATTGCTCAGGATTTCATTTAAATCTGTGAAATGCTTATGCAATTACTAAAAAGTGATTTATTTCCTAT